>JAMKQA010022731.1:0-26018 GCA_024699735.1 Posidonia australis
ATTTTTGCTGAAACGGTCTGCCGCTCTTGATGTCGGTATGCCGTTTGTGATTTCATGATAAGACACTTATATCTTTTTCAAGTTATAATATTTTATGAAAATATGCACAAGTAACTAATCATCAAAATTAATGTCATATTTCTAACATATATGTCCATGCTAAATATGACTGAAAACATGCCAAATCAAAGAGAAAAGTGAAATAAAGGGAAAAAGTTAATCCGAGGGTTAAATGTAGGCATTGAGAATGTCACTTTACTGTACGCCCTTGGGCGATGAGGAAAATCGTGAAAATCAAGAAATTCTCGAAAGCGTCTCGTGAATCAGCGAAAATCAAAAAGGGGAAAATAATCCTCACTTCGGGACAATGTCAGTTTTGTGAAGCCTTTTACTGTACGCCCTTGGGAGATGGAAAGCCAAAACAAGTCTAAAGGCGAAATCCAGGAAGCGGTAAGAAAACCAAGCTAGAAAAAAGCTAGGAATGCGTGCGCAAAAGAAAGGAAGCAAAAGCAAGAAAACTTGCACGGAAAGATGTGAAAAGATATGCAAAATGCAAGTGTGAGTGCAAATATGAAAATGCTAGGGGTTTTTGTGCGAAAAGCCCAAATTCTGATTAAAACTGAAATTTTGAAGCCCAAATCATCAAATATACATAGCAAAACATATTCTATGCAATTATGAAGAAATCTGGGGTCAAATGTGTAAACATGTGCAATCTTAGTCAAAATGAAGTTTCCTAAGAGTCAAAATGCAATTTTGCCACTAAAACATGCATTTAAAACAATTCAGTGGAAATTCAGGGTAAAAATGCAAGAAAAATGATTCAGAAAAGTTCTAGAAAGTTTTAGGGGCAATACAGTCATTTTACCCCGAAAGAGGCATTCAGAGTAAAATAAGTGAAGTACAGGGGCTAAACTATTAATTGGCCAGCTGAATAAAGCATCCAGAAGAATTTCAGTAAAGTCTGAGGGTTAAAATGCAATTTACCCTGAGAAAACATGCTTCAGAAAAGTTTTCAAAAAATTATGGGGCTGGAGTGCAATTTAACCAGTAAAAACAACATCTTGGATGATTTCAGAAGAATGCAGGGGCTTAAATGCAAATTAACCAGAAAAATGAACTTTCAGAAAGATTTCAAGAAAGCTCAAGGTCTCTTATGCAAAATTCCTGAATAAAATGCATTAAAAGAAAACTTGAGGGCTTTTGCTAAAGTTTAATGCCTGGAAAACATTATTTTAAATGTTCAGAGGGAAGAATGTAATATTTTCAGTGAAAACTTTATTCGAATGATTTTAGAAAAATGAGAGGAGGACCTATTTGTAACAAAAGGACCTATGTGTAATACAAAAAGGACCTAAATGTAAGGAAAACAAAGTTTCAAAAGTTTATTAAAATAAATGTTTTTATTTCTTTTAAAAAAGGAAAAAAAACACGACGGTCGCCGGCGATGGAGCTCCGCCGCCGACGACCGTCAAGAGGGGCAAACAAGGCCTTCTCGTGGTCTGATCTTAGATCAGACCTCATGAGAAGTAAGAAGGGAGAAAGAGAAGAGGATCCAACGGAGTGGATCAAGGATCTACTGGTGGGAACAGTCTTCCCACCTCCTCCACCGTTGCGGAGCTCCGGCGACGGCATTGGGGAAGAAGGGGCCTCTGGAGAGCATCGACGCAGCGATCCAGTGGTTGCGGTGGCTTCGTGAAGCATCGGGGGACTTCCTCGCCTCTTCTGGAGCGGCGTGGTGGCTGATCGCGCAAGGAGGAGGCTCGCCTGTCCCCGCCGTGGCCTCCTCTTGCGGGCAACACTGCTGGGGTGCTCCAGTGCTCGTGGCGCAAGCCTGGAGGCTCAGGTGGCCTCGTGGGACATGGTGGAAGGTTCCTAGGCTGTCAGTGGTGCGTGGTGCAGCGGGAGGCTCGAGCTCCTTCTTTAGAGGAGTCATCTTCTCTAGTGACGGCGTCTCTGGGCGTGTTCTTCAGCGATCTCGTGCGGCTATCTGGAGGTGTCGGAGTGGCAATCCAAGGAGCAGGAAAGCACCGGGGAAACTAAAGGAGGAGGAGAGGAGACTAGGGGGCTTGGGCCGTGCCCTGGATTTGCCCCCCCCACCTACATCGTCGGGAAACGGCGACGGTGAGCCCTAGGGACCAATTCCGACTAGTGGAAGGCTCTGGATGGCTCAAAATTGTCCAGAAAGAGGGAAGAGGGATCCAAGAAGCTATGAATTAAACTAGGAGGGATCAGAAGGGGCGTACCTGGCTTGACGGAGCTCTGAACTCGCTGGAGAGCCTAGAATCTCCTTATCTCCTCTCTGTGAGCTTCCCTTTCTTTCTAGAATTCTATGACACTCTCCGCTCTCTTCTCTCTCGTGCCAAAAAAAGTTTTTTCTGATCTCTGCCTCTACCTTTCCTTTTATAGGCAGAGAAACCTGACGACCCACTCATAACAGATCCCTAACTGTGTAACAGACAGTCTAACCACCTACCAAACTCTCCAACTAAGCTCGTAACGACCTAACAAACTAACACCCTGCTGTCCCCCACGCCATCTCTGTCCCCTTGATCGCCGACAGAGATCAACGGCGACTGGTCTGGTGGCATTGGCTCGCTGGTGGCTTGTGCTGGAGGAGCATGGCTCAAAGGCTTGTGAGTCCAATAGGAAGAGATGGGTTCAGTGGCTGGATTTGAAGAAAAAATGGTGTGATGAGAGGGATGGGTTGAGGAGTTGTTAAAAATCAGTGAGTGAGAAAAATAAAGAATATGGAGAGGGAGAAATAAGATGTTGGGTTGGAAGAAAAATGGGTTAAATTGTTTATGGTGGGCCTTCATGGGCTTTGGGGCCAAGGTAGACTCAATTGGGCTTAATGGGCCTATGTGGGCCTTGTGGGCCTCCATGGGCCTATGTGGGCTTTAATGGGCCCAAATGAACTAAATGGGCCTACAATGAGTTGAATGGGCTTAAATAGGTCTTGTGGGCTAAAGTGGGCTCAATTAGGGTTTAATGGGCCTGTAGACTAAAGTGGGCTCAATGGATTCAATTAGGGTTAGAGCTTAGCCACCACATCTCCATCCTGCAAAATTAGGAAATTGGGGTGTCTACAGATGCCCCTCCCTAAGCGAGGTCGGAGGACGAGTAGAACAGAGACCGATGCTCAGGGTTGACAAAGACACCTCACTTGAAGCCATAAGCAAGAGTCAGTTAACAGCAACCAGCCACCAGTCGGTGAATGCACCGGAGGTCCCGTTGCCAAAGCCGAAGCCAAACAGAGAAACAGAAACAAAAGACCAAAAACTGACAAGTTGACGACCAATCAACTCCTAAAAGACATGACTGATTATCACACTTGTCGAGAAAAGCACCGGACAAGACTCACGGTGCTTGACGATCGAGAAGTGATTGGTCACGGAAGTCATCTGGGTAGTTTGGCCTACCAGCCCACAGGAGGGATGGTACAAAGAGAGTGGGGAATCCACCAGGCATCACATGGATTACTCGAGTAGTTCGGGATACCAGCCCAATGGATGGAGGAATATAGCTTGCTTTGATTCCATCCATTCGGAGTGGAACTCAAAGCAAAAGAGGGGACCATTGATACCAAACTCTTTAAGTAAGGATCGAATGGGGCATGGTAGGTTTCGGACCTACCAACCAAGAAGGGAAAATGGTAAGATTCGGACTTACCGACCAAAAGGGAGAATGGTAAGATTCAGACTTACCGGCCAAAGGGAGAATGGTAAGACTCGGACTTACCGACCAAAGGGAGAATGGTAAGATTCAGACTTACCGACCAAAAGGGAGAATGGCAAGATTCAGACTTACCGGCCAAAGGGGAGAGTAGTAAGTTTCGGACTTACCGATCAAAGGGGACAATGGTAAGTTTCGGACTTACAGGCCAAAAGGGAGAATGGTAAGTTCTGGACTTACCAGCCAAAGGGGAGAATGGTAAGATTTAGACTTACCGATCAAAGGGAGAATGGTAAGATTCGGACTTACCGACCAAAAGGGAGAATGGTAAGTTTCGGACTTACCGACAAAGGGAGAATGGTAAGTTTCGGACTTACCGACAAAAGGGGAGAATGGTAAGATTTGGACTTACCGACCCAATGGAGAATGGTAAGATTCAGACTTATCGACCAAAGGAAGAATGGTAAGATTTGGACTTATCGGCCAAAAGAGAGAATGATATGTTTTGGACTTACCGGCCAAAGGGGAGAATGGTAAGTTCGGAATTACTGGCCAAAGGAGGAATGGTAAGATTCAGACTTACTGACCAAAGGAAGAATTGTAAGATTCAGACTTACCGACCAAAGGAAGAATGGTAAGATTCGGACTTACCATCCAAAAGCGAGAATGGTAAGATTCGGACTTACCGCACAAAGGGGAGAATGGTAAGATTCTGACTTACCGACCAAAGGAAGAATGGTAAGATTCGGACTTACCGACCAAAGGGAGAATGGTTTCACCCATCTTGGAGTGAAGCCAGGGAGAATGTTTTTGAACTCCGTCCTTTCGAACGTGAACTAGGGAGACAGGGGTGTAGGGGTCCTAGCCCACTGTTTAGCCAAAAAGATTTGCCAAGGGGATCTTATTTAATTATCAGTGCACCCTTAATCGTAGACGTTGTGGAGATGTCAGTTGAAATAGCGTATTGTTTTGTTGTACTCGTTATCTTGTAGGAGCCTTTATGTGGTGAATGTCACTTCTCTATAAGAAGATGGACTGACCATCATTTGGAAGATAATTTGTACCAAGCATTCTCAAAACAGTCCTTCTTTCCATAAAGGAGCTTACATGACCCTGGTCGAAGGCTCTGACCCAGTTACATAGTAATTTGATGTTCTATTAGGCGCCTGGTACGTGACCTTCAACCAAAGAACAACTGACATGCCCCTGGTGGAAGATTCTAATTCAATTACATTGTAGTCGGTGCTCTATCCGTGACTTTTGACGAAAACGCAGTTGACATGCCCCTGGTCAAAGACTCTGGTTCAATTTTACTGTAGCTGGTCTTTTGTATGTGACTTTTGACCAAAGAGAAGCTGACATGCCCTTGGTATTGGGCTGCTTGGACATCATTTGAGGGTATGGGGTCTTAGAAGCCAGTCTGTAACTACAGATGTTCCTTGAACCACTAGGGTACTTGAGACCATCACTAATCGAAGCCAGTGATATATTCATCAAGTAACTAGAAGTATGTGCACCCAATTGCTTTCCCATACTGTACTTGGAAGACAAAAGGAATCGTGGCAACACGATGAAGGCCTTTGACCAAGATTGTAACTTGCCTCTGGCTGGTATGCTTAGGATGTATTCGGCTCAACCGTGGTGTTCTGATAGTTCTGTATTTGGCCGCGCTACTGTAGGATATTCACCTGATTGTATTTGCCAAATTTTGGATTGTCCCGTAGAGTCCACAGTCTTGTGGTTGTTTTTGCTAATCATTTGATGTGTAGATTCTGATCAAAGAACAACTGACTTGTCCTTGACGAACCAAGTATCAGATTGTGTGAACCTTGCTAGAAAGCAGCTGACATGACCCTAGCATAAAGGGTGTATGATGCTCATAAGTCAGATACTGAGATACGAAGGCAGAGTGGATGCCTCTGGCATTGAGCCAAGCTACCCTGGGAAGTATTGGGCACCACTTGAGGATGTAAAGACTTGAGGATTTGACTGTGACTGTAGGCGTACTTTGAATCATTGAAGTGGCCGTAGTTGATTTATGTTGAGGTCAGAGATACATTTGTTCATTGACTGGAGGCATGTATATTCATCCACTGTTTTGAACTATGCTCCGATGGCATGAAGTAATGTAATACATCATAGTCTATCTCAGGCTGGCTATTCTTTGTTCTACTACTTATTATGTCATTATGCTCTCCGGCTGCAAACATGTATTTGGCTGTATTGTCCTCAGGCCTTCCATAAACAGTGTCTACCACACTTGAACTGTTGCAGAGGAATTGCTGTTACACTGCCGATTCTGTAGGTCCTTGTAGCTCATACACTAACTGGTGTCCTCACTATATATGCACTTTGACTACGGAGGAGCTGAAATGTCCTTGGCTAAAAGCACTTGGCAAAAGTCCTGTTGAACTAGTCTATATGCAAACAAGAAGAAGTCATCGAAGCAAAACTACGATGACTATGACTATTGTGGTGGACTTTATCATTGTGAGCAATTTGTTATTTAAGAGCGAATTTTTTGTTTGACCAAGAAATTCTTGCCTGGTGATTTCAGTTGCTTGTTATCTGTATTTACTATTTTGCTTGTTCACTTAGTTCGTTATATGGATCGTTTGCTTGTTTAGTTCAACTATTTGTTTGCCCTTAGTTAGGCTGGAAAGTTGTATGCCTGTTAGAGAAGGATGACACCTTCGACTCAGTTGCCACTACAGAGACTCGCAAATCATATGGTGGCTCTCGCTGGGTAGTGGTGGCACTCAAGCTCACTCTAAGGTATTGTGATGGACCTAGCTCCATGCCAAACTCTTTAAGGTCTTGCACCTGCTTTTTTTATTCAATATCATTGTCTCTTCTTTTACTCCCTCATAGACATGCGGTTTCACTCTAACCTTGTTTTGGAGATAATAAGCGCCCGATTTATTCAGGAGGCCTTTATTGCAAGAGGGTGGGTTAGTCCCTCAAAGGTGTGATTTTATTGAGTGCATACTTCGACTCCTCTCCAAGGTATGGTAAGGGTAGAGCTACAACACACGCCTCTCACTCTCAGGCTGACTTCTGTCTTCGCCTTCTATCTTCTCTATTCTTTTATGCCCTTGCGAATATATGTTTTCTTTTTTTTTTGGTTCACACTCTCAGTCACCCCTAACATTTTATCTCTCTCTTGGAGGTGTAGGATCCTTGCAGAGCTTGGACATTTCGTCCGGCTTTAATGTTCGGTGGCTTCCTTGCTAACTTGGTCGTTTGAGTAGTGACAATTGAGGAAGGATAACCCATTTTGACATTAGCGAGCTTTTCCGATTTTCATCATCGGGCAGAATGCTATTGACAAGCAAACTACCCTCCTTAATTGTTCTTGATGTTTTTCTTCTGTTTTATGTTTTTCTTTTCTTCTTTTTTTTATCTTTTGTGCTTTTCTATTTCTTTTTTTGTGTGTTTTGATATATGGTGATGCAAAAAAGAAAACGAAGGAAACTTAGGAAAAGGATACAACTCCTGTCCTTGTTGTTGTTGTTTTTGCTGATGCCATTGGGGTTTATGATAACTCCTTGCAGTGCCACTGGAAATTGGAATCAAGGTAGGTGTATCCGAAGCCATCAAAAGCTTTATTGGAACCGAGACTATCACTATGTCATTTTGTCTCCTCCTCCTCTAGTTTCCCTGGTGCTTTCCCACTCCTTGGACTGCTGCTCCGACACCTCCAGACAGGCACACGAGATCGCCAGAGAACACGCCCAGAGACGCCATCGCCGGAGAAGATGACTCCTCTAGAGAAGGAGCTCGAGCCTCCTACTCCGCCACGCACCACTGACAGCCTAAGAACCTTCCACCATGTCCCGCGAGGCCACTAGAGCCTCCAGGCTCGCGCCACAGCACTAGAGCACCCTAGCGGAGTCGCCAGTTCCTGTGACCATGCTGGTGGAACCCTTGTGCGGCTCTCCTCCTACCGGGTGCGTCGAAGCACACAAGGAGACTCGATATGGTCACGGTGAAGATGGTGAATCCGGAGGAAGAGACTAGACCCGGAAACACCAAGGGAAGATAAAAGGATAAGGAAAGGAGTCGCCACCAAGTCTTTTAATGGAAAGACGAGGAAAACCAAAAACACAAGAAAATTGGAAAGCAAACAAGATGCAGAAAGTATGTGTGTGCTCCGTGCCTAATGGACAAAGCACAAATGCATGTAGGCCAGAGAAAGGGTAAGGATTCTGGTTACGCATGGGGATGGTGTTAGGCACCCCCACCTACATCACCGGGAAACGGCGACAGTGAGCCCTGGGGACCAATTCCGACCAGAGGAAGGCTCTAGATGGCTCAGAATTGTCCAGAAAGAAGGAGGAGGGATCCAGGAAGCTATGAATTAAACTAGGAGGGATCAGAAGGGGCGTACCCGGCTTGATGGAGCTCTACAACTCGCGGAGCACTTGGAATCTCCTTCTCTCCTCTCTAAGAGCTTCCCTTTCTCTTTGGAATTCTCTGGCACTCTCTGCTCTCTTCTCTCTCGCGCCAAAAAAAAGCTTTTTTTGATCTCTTCCTCTACCCTTCCTTTTACAGGCAGAGAAACCTGACGACCCACTCATAATAGATCCCTAACTGTGTAACAGACAGTCTAACCGCCTACCAAACTCTCCAACTAAGCTCGTAATGACCTAACAAACTAACACCCTGCTGTCCCCCACGCCATCTCTGTCCCCTTGATCGCCGACAGAGATCAACAACGGCTGGTCCAGTGGCATTGGCTCGCGGGTGGCTTGTGCTGGAGGACCATGGCTCAAAGGCTAGTGAGTCCAATTGGAAGAGATGGGTTTAGTGGCTAGATTTGATGAAAAAAATGGTGTGATGAGAGGGATGGGTTGAGGAGTTGTCAAAAATCAGTGAGTGAGAAAAATAAAGAATATGGAGAGGGAGAAATAAGATGTTGGGTTGGAAGAAAAATGGGTTAAATTGTTTATGGTGGACCTTCATGGGCTTTGGGGCCAAGGTGGACTTAATTGGGCTTAATGGGCCTATGTGGGCTTTAATGGGCCCAAGTGAACTTAATGGGCCTATAATGAGTTGAATGGGCCTAAATAGGTCTTGTGGGCTAAAGTGGGCTCAATTAGGGTTTAATGGGCCTATGTGGGCCTTGTGGGCTAAAGTGGGCTCAATGGATTCAATTAGGGTTAGAGCTCAGCCACCACATCTCCATCCTGCAAAATTAGGAAATTGGGGTGTCTACATTAGTTATATAGTTACTTTTGGCTTTTGTCTCAAATGTGCATCTACTCCACCTGTCATGTTTGCAATCCATCAAGCATTTTGTAAGCTCCTACATCTTGTACTTGAATTTTCTTGAAGAAGTCATTAAAGTTAGGATCTATGAAAGACCTTACTGCCTTCCACATCCATATCTCAAAATCTTTACCTAGATTTGAATACATCTCATTAAAACAAGATATAAGTAGTTCATCAACTTAAATAGTCAAAAAAGATAATAAATTACCTTCCCAATTAGCACTCCTAAAGTTCTTGTATAAGTGTCTTATACAAACTCTACGCTCAACATTTGGAAAGGCAAAACCAATGGTTAGATCTAACCTAGCCAACCTATCACTATACAAGGTCAGATCTTGCATATCTCTAATGGCATCCTTCAAATTTTGCAAGAACCAAAACCAATTATTTCACTAGTAGAAATTCTATATTTTGCGAGAACCTCTAGTGAGGACATAGTGAGGAAATGTTTTCGTAATATCTTAACGAGAATAAATGGAGAGGACATAGGGAGGAAATATCCTCGCAATATTCAGGTGAGATTATAGCGAAGACATATCCTTGCTATATATTTCACGAAGACATAGTGAGGAAATGTCCTGACTAATTGTCCTTGCTAATTCAGATCTAAAATATCTTGTGACGGGCCTCCCCTCCATCCTTTTTATTTCCTTCCTTTCCTCCTTTACGCCTCCTATCCTTGGTTCCTCTTGCCTCCACCTCCCGTCTGTGCCCTACGTGCCTCCTACCAACACCCTCTAGTTTGTGCCCTGCATGCCTCCTACCTCTGCTCTCCGTACGTCTTTCCTCCTGCTTATACCCTCTGGTCCGTGCCCTCCGCCTCCGCGCTCCCTCCTCACAGTTGTATGCCTCTATCTCCTTCTCCTCCTGCCATTGATATGTATATTCCCATAGATCTATATCACTATTGATATTACCAAAATATGCATAGATTGTATTTACTGTCCTCAAATTATTTGTTATGAGAATAGAGGAAATTCTTTTTATGGTGTCACCTTGAAACTTCAGGGGAAAAAATAGAATATTGATCCAATTTTTTGGTGTAAAAAAGACATTTTGAAGCTTCGATAATAAAAAAATGGTACATTTAAATGGTACTCAGATTGTTGTTTCTTTCTTTCTTGCTCATGGACGTTAAGTGAGAGTATTAGAAATGGTTCCTAGGGGATAAAAAGTTAGAGACAAGTGTAGGGGAATCAAATGCCAGAATATGCCTAGAAGTTGCATTGGAAATTGGGGGATGAGATCGGGAAGGTGGTTGTTGTTCTTTAGTAGATTTGATTCCATCGTCAAAATATAACGACTCCTCCCAAGTCGTTGCCTCTCAATGTAGCTAACTTTTTTTTTTAATTACATTAACTATGAAACTAATTCCAATGATAAGTAGCATAAATAAAAACACTACTAATTGAAACAAAATTAAGCTACTAAACACTCACTAGAATCCCTAATGTGTAGTCGGTGACTCCAACTCTAAGTGCACTAGCAAACTCCTACTCCTATCCCATACCTACGAAAAACACCAACAAAACACACGTGAATGACCACTGAAAGGTCACCTAATACACGCATACAACACTGGCATCTCTCTTGGATGTCACCACACCACACAAGGCAATACACCATTGCCCAATGCGTACGCAAAACCTCGAAAATCATGCCTTTAAAAACATTTCTTTTCTTTCAAAACCATATCATGCTTTTCCAAACCATTTTCTTTATTCCTTTTCAAAATCACATGCATGTCTTTCAAAATCATTATGCATTACTTGAAATGGCCACATTTGCTAGATCAAGCCCACATTGCACTATAGTGCCACACCAACACAAGATCTTTCTTCAAATCCATTTAGAAACCATATTTCAATTCTCAACACCACTCATAGGAGAAAATCATACAAAACCATACGCCACTCACGGGTGAAAGCCACACAAAACCATCATGCCAGTCATAGACAAAAACCACACGAAGCCATAACACCACTCATAGGCAAAAGCTACACAAAACCTCATTACCACCTAGGGCAAAAAGCCACACAAAGCCACATCGCCACTCAAGGGAAAAAAGCACGTGGGCCTCAATAGGCACCATAAAATCCATATTTCAAATCTCAACACCACTCACGGGAAAAAACAACTCATCGCCATTCACAAGCGAAAACCTCACAAGGTCTCAACAAAAATGGCCCAAGTAGTCATTAGAGACAAGGTCCTCGAACCCACTGTACTGCCATGCACAGCTACAGCTTGCCCATCCCAGCCTATAAGCCTCATAAGTCGTATTGTTCGATGCCAAGTAACTGACACTAACCACAAACAGTCTACTGAAGCGTAACCCAATACTGTTTGCACTATCGCAGTGGACCACCCCGTGCGGGAGTCCAACTGCCCCGTAGTCTCACTGTCCTAAAGACATACACCAGGGTGCATCCTCAAGACGTCCCTGATGCTCGAGCACCTAGGGACTCTAACCCTAGACTAGACCAGCATTGGCATTGAGGATAGTCCGGATCTACCATACCCTAGGTCCTATAGTACCATAGCTCACAGTCACGAGGCTCACTCCTAGAAAACATCCCAAATCACTCAAAGATCACACTATCCCGTGTAGGAATGGTTTGTTGGCTCCGTAGTTCCTACAAAACCTCGGTACTCAGAATGTATGGTGTATCATGGAGCTACTTAGAGGTTTCGTACCCCCTCTGTCCACTATCACGATTCACTGGGTTTTGTTAGTATCTTAGGTCTTTGGCACTTAGAACCAATGGAGTATCATACCTCCTTGTCCAGTCAGTACCTTGACCCATGGACTTCAATCTTAACCTCGTGAATGACAATCCAAGAGTATCATACCACTAGGATTTGACAAGCACTTGCCTCAGCCTCTTGGTCTCACCACACATAGAAAATATCATAAAACATTTCTCAAACTTTTGCAAGGACATATGCAATTTTTCCAAAACTCTTTTAAAAACTAGTTCAAAACATTTTAAAGCATCTCTCAAAACACCACCAGCTCAAACCACGCATTCAAAGCCTTCGGGAAAAACCATTACCCAAATCATTCAACACTTTCCTCAGAAATCATTGAAAAACCTTCTCGAACTAACACACCAAAACTATTTCAAAATAGAAACCACATCTAAACTAAACTGAGGGAAAACACACCATTTGGGCTAGAAACTAAACCTAGAGAATCACACAAGAACTAAAACAAAAGCCTTGTAATTCCAAGTGGTCCACAAGACAAAACCCATCAAATACTAGGGTAAATGTAATCCTTATACTTTATCTAAACCATTCAGGGGTAAACCTAGTATTTGTAGGTCATATAACATTTCACCTATTTGCTACACATAGGGATCTTGCTAATTCATTTTAGGCAATCTTTAGGATCATTCTAATGATTATCCTAATCTTTATAGTCATCCTACATTAATTTACAACATTAATAATATATCAAATCATTTAAAATCCTTATAAAACAAGCCAACAATTCACTACAACAGGTCTGAATTGCCCAACTTGCGTTAATGGTTCGCATGCGTAATTCACATTAGGTCATCGTGCTCGGTGCTCCTGCTCGCCAATTGCGTGCATGACCTCTACTTGTCCCTTGCGCCCACCTCTTAAAATCAGAGGCTAGAGACTTGTAGTAGCACCCACTGAACTGTTGATGCTTCTATCTCAGGTTGCACCTCGTTCGACCAACCAAATCACACAAACAACATATGGAAATGTAGAGCATCATGCAATCTACCGAACAACACCGAAAACATAAGATTCCACTGAGTGAATCTCATGAAAGCACCACCAAACCAATTGAGTGAATAGTATAAACTAAGATTAAATTTTTGAAACTAAAAATCATGTGAGCATTCAAAAATCACGAATCACATACCAAACTGAAGAACTCATCGAGCTCTACAGCTTGGAACAAGAATCATCAAAATCCACCCCTTAAATCTTGAGAAAACCAAACTGGAAGCACACAATTATTGTGCATTCCATAGAGCCACAGTGGCCATTAAAATGCGATAAAAAGCTCTGAAATTTTCGAAAATTCTCTAAAAGCATCCATGGCAGCCACACACATCCATTCCATACTATCATACCCCTAGGAAACAAATTGAGCAAAAGGGGAATTTCTACAGGGGGTGTGTACTTGGCTGATGGTCGACCCAACTCTCCCACTGCCTCTACACTGCCAACACAGCTCTGCCCCTCTCCCTAACCTCCCGACATGACAGCGGTGCATGGTGGTAGCTCTCCTCCTTGGCGGTCTCCCCTCACTCTGTCTCATCTCTCTTTTCCTCTCCCTCCATGTCTCAACACCTGGTGTCCTAAAGTCGTTTGGTTTAGGAATTATTGACCTAAAGCTCGCTACATAGGTTGCCAAGAAAAAGCCTAAGAAAACAAGAATAAAGTTCTTTGAATGGTTTAAATGTAATGTGAACGTGCTAAGGTTGGACATGAAAATCCTTGTTAAGGCTTATTTTCACAAATACAAGTTATGTATGAGTCAAATTCAAAGAAGGATGGTGTAAAAGATAGGATAGAGTCTCCATGACAGGGGGAGAAGAGAGAGATCTTGACTTGAGGTAGAGATGGAGAGTAAAGACTTAAGGTATCTTAGAAGCTTCATAACTGGTTAAAAGATTAAGGATAATGGTAGTAGTAATAATATTTTTCTTTCCATTTCTTATCCCCATTCTTTTAGGATTTTGTAGGTGTGACCATGCTGGTGGAACCCTACATAGCTTTCCTTACGATGCGTGGAAGCACAAGAGGAGTCCCGATACAGTCACGTCGAAGATGGTGAATTCGAAGAAGAAGATTAGACTTGGAAACACCAAGGAAAGATAAGAAAGGATAAGGAAATGAGTCGTCACCTAGTCTTTTAATGGAAAGACGAGGAAAACCAAACACGAAAGAAAACCAAGAAGAAAACAAGATGAAGAAAACATGTATGCTCCGTGCCTAATGAATGTAGTGCACAAATCAATGCGGGCCAGAGAAAGGGTAAGGATTCTTGTTATGCATGGGGAAGGAATTAGGCACCCCCATGTGCCCGAAGAACTCAGTCTTTCTAGGTTTCCTACTTGCTAAAAAAAGTCTATTGGGTGTATGCTTGCCTATTCTGAATGCACATGCTAAAGATGACTAGAAAACATGCCAAATCATAGAAAAGAAGTGAATAAAAGGAAAAATGTTAATCCAAGGGACAAATGTACGAATTGAGAATGTCACTTTACTGTACGCTTGTGGGCGATGAGGAAAATCGTGAAAATCGAGAAACTCTCGGGAAGTGTCACGCAAATCAGCGAAAACTCGAAGAAATATGAGAAAATCAAATTAGGAAAAATAATCCTCATTTGGGACAATGTCGGCATTGTTAAGCCTGTTACTGTAAATTCACCCTAAAAAACATGTATTCAGTGAGAAATTAGTAAAATTTATGGGCTAAAATGCAATTCAGGTCACATTTGAGCAAATATTTAAATTCCAAGGGTTTAATTTGCAATTTAAACAGAGAAATATGCATTCAGAACTATTTCAACAAAGCTTAGGGGTTTTTATGCAAAAATACTAGATTTAAATGCATGAAAATTAACTCTGGAGGTTTTTATCTAACATTTAAGCCTAGAAAACATTTTAAAAAACTTACAGGGGTTCTTATGCAATATGTCAAGAAAAAACATTATTTAAATGATTTGGAAATATATGCAGGGACCTAAAAGTAAGGAAAAGGATATATTTGTAAGAAAATAAGGACTTAACTGCAAATAAAAGAAAAGACAGAAGTCATGTAAAAGAAAAAACTTATTTTTTATTTTTAAAAGGAAAAAAAGGAGCGACGGCTGCCGACAACGGAGCTCCACCGTCGATGACCGCTTGGGATACCTTTCTGGGGCATCTCGACACCTAATCATCCATCAGGCACCACTAGGAGAAAGAAGAGAAGGAGGGGAAGAGATCCAATGGTTTGGATCGAAAGTTCGACGGCTGGAATCCTCCTCCCGTCCCCATCGCCGTCGACGCATCCTCGGTGATGGCGTCGTAGAAGGAGGAGACTTTGGAGACCACGGCGTGGCAGTTGGAGACTCCTGGAGGCTTGGAGGCGACGAATGGAACATTTCCCCTCTTCCAGAAGCAAGAGTAACACCTCTCCTCGTTCCTCGGACCTTGCTCGCTGTCGACCCGATCTAACTTCGGTGAGCCTGACTGTGGAGATGATCCAGGACATGAAATGTGATTCTGATTGCTCTGGAGCGTTGGAGGCGTGCTGTGGAACGTTCTTGGATGCTTGGAGTGGCGCGGCGGAGCAAGATACACCTGATCGAGCTTCGTTACCAGTCGTCTTCCTCGACGACGGTGATAGAGCCCAATTTCGGCGAGCTTCCATTAGGGGGTTGGCTAATGGCATGAAATGATGCACGGAGGGACGGAGAAGAAAGAGGAGGTCTATGGGAGGAAGATCAAGCACCGTGGGGCATGAATCGAGCTCTGGACTCGTGCCCCCACCATGGTCACTAGAAAATAGGCCCGACGACGCCTGGAAACCCGATTCAGACCAAAGAAAGCCCATGGCTCTACTAGAATCACTCGGGGAAGGAAAAGGGAGGCCAGAGAAGCTAAAATGTAGAGAAATTGAGGCTTGAGAGGCACCTACCTGAGCCAGTAGTGAGCTTGGCCATCGGAGCTCACCGAAGGCCGCCGGAGCTCGCTAGAGATGGCTGAAAACTCTGATTTCTCTCCTTCACGAGCTTCCTCCTTGCTCCTGGATCACTCTGGTTGCTCTGGTTGGGAGGAAAAAGCTTTGTGGGGCTCTCCTCAAAATTTCCAACAACCCCTTCTCACTTGCAAATGGGGGTTATTTATAGGCTTGCCATGGTGGTTATGGGTTGTTGTGATTAGTTAGAGGCTGTTGGATTAAGTGGAAAGTTGTTAGATTAAGTGGGAAGTTGTTAGAGTTAGTTAGATTAAGTGGGAAGTTGTTAGTGTTGGTTAGATTAAGTGGGAAGTTGTTAGTGTTGGTTAGATTAAGTGGGAAGTTGTTAGAGTTTGTTTAAGTAGTTAGAGGTTGTTATAGGTGGTTAAAGGTTGTTATGTTGGAGAGGGAGTTAGTTAGAGAGTTTAGTTAATTACATGAGTTTGTTAGAGTAGATATGAGGGAGTGGAAGTTAGTTAGGTTGTTAGGGTTTGACATTAGGGTTTGACTTATGGTTTATGGTTTGACTTAGGGTTTGACCTAGGTTTTAGGTTTTATTTAGGGTTTAATTAGGGTTTTTAGGGTTTATTTAGGGTTTTATGGTTTTGTTTGGTTTTTAGGGTTTTTCTAGGGTTTTTAGGATTTTTTAAAGGTTTTTAAAGATATTTATGGTTTATTTAGGGTTTTATGGTTTTGTTTGGTTTTTTCTAGGGTTTTAAGGTTTTTTTTAGGGTGTTTAGAGTCTTGTTAGGGTTTTGTCCAATTGCAAGCATATAGGGGTGTCTACAGTAGGTAGATCTACTACAAACCCTCGCAAGACACCACTCATCCACTAAGGTGACTTAAGGGTTTAAAGGCTTGTTGCACGTGCTATGTGCAATCACGATTCCTACGAAAGTGAGTTAGGATATTGTTGTTTTTCTTAAGATTAGAGTAGGTTTAAGTTTTACTCGAGGACTAGCAAAAGAAAAGTATGAGGGTATTTGATAATCACATAATTCATGCATATGTTATTCCTATTCAAGTTTATACATAATGCTTCTTGAGGGTGTTTCATGCAATTTTTGTTGGATTTAGGTAGTTAGTGTAGACACCTCGGTTTAGCAGTCGTTCGGCAGTTAGCTTCTCCGACGGAATGTGCTCTGAATGGTTAGTCGGTATCACCACCTTCCCACTCAAACACCTCACTCAAAGTCACCTACATTTTGGAAACCTCAACACTTAACCAAGGTCCTCATTTCAGGCCCATTTGTGGCCTAGATGAGCTTTGGGATGGGCCAATGATCCATGCAAAAAGTCTGACTTAGGAGGGCCACGACCTGTATGCGTGAAAGGGTCACTTGTGCGAGTTGTGCAGTTGCCTTGGGTCAGTGCTGGCAAGCGAAGGATTGATTTGTCCTTTCACTAAGGGAACAACGAATACTCACCTCTCATTGGCTTGCATAGATCTACGTGTATCCCACTTCTCATATGGACCATAGAGCCCTCCATGATGATTTGAATCCCAGCCTTACCCTCTTGATTAAATATGGACCGATGGATGGGAGCAGGTAGGAATGGACGACCGGTGTTTGGACCCATCACCTATATAGCTACCTATCCCATCCGATGAGAAATACCTTTCATCTCTACTTGCTCTCATCCACTCCCTGGTCATCCTCTTTGCTCCAGGCACCCTCCACTCCTCACTAGAAACCTCATCGGCCCTCCTTTTGCCACCTTCAAAATTACCATTCAACCATCCAAGAACCCAATATACCAGACCTCTCCCTTGCCACCACACTCAACACCTGACCATCCAGATAACCATTTGAGCACTACTAGTCACCCACCTACACTCCTAGACCCTAACGGCTGCTGCCTTTGCCACCGACCATTGAGTTGTGGACCATAAATGGAGCCAAAGCCAAACCACGCTGGAACACTATCTCCTATAGCCATCCAGGTATGCCACTCATTCCTTTCCACTTTACTGAGTACCTACATTGTCTGTCAATCCTTTTCACTTGTTTTGGTTCGCTGTTTTAGTACATTGCATGACATTTGGCTGGCGGATGGTCGATGACCCGTGCGAGGCCAGTGGCCCTGAGCTCATGGTCGAGTCGCTCCAGTGCCATCTCTCCTTCCTCCTCCATCCTCCTCTGTGCCCTAATGCTATGCCTGGGCTTCTTGTTGTTATTTATGGCCGATCAAACTCAGACATGGTTGGCCGAGTCCAATGAGGTCGATGGAAGAGGCCATACATGTTTTGTTTGTCCAAGAGCTTCTAGAACACCCTTCTCTTTCCCCCATTGCTCCTCAAATTGCCTTGGATGCACCCCAACCCTTGCAAACCTTGTCCATGGTTGGAGCAGGTCATGGTTTCCAGTGGACAAACTCAGAGAATAGGGAAGAGTCTTGGTGGCATCTGATGCCTCTTGTTTGTTGCTTTGCCTTCTCTGATATCTAGTCTTTGTTTCTAGATCACCGAATTGGGATGCTTTGACCTCTATTGTTGGTGATTGGCGATGATAGTCTGTTGTCTGGGATGGTTTTTTGGGTCGTGGGCTAATATCAAGGCTGAGTCGGGCGGTTCTAGTTGGATCAGTGCCTAGATGGACAGAGCCAGATCGTTTTCATGTACCTATTGCTTGTGCTTTGATTTGAACTATTTTCATGCCTGTGATTTTGAGTGTGCTCTGCATGTTCTTGTGCTTGGATTCTTGTTCAGATTTTTTGTAACCTATTCTAGGATGATGAAAATTCTGATGCTTGGTACCTATTTCTGGACCACGGTTGGCCTACATTGTTGGGTTGCACGGTTTAACTTGACCACAATGCATTGGTAAATTGAGCCCATCACCTTAGTTTTCTCATCCATTGCATTCATTGTTTGTATTCTAAGATCCAATACTACTTTTTGTTTAGATCAGTGTGTTTGCTTTACTACTTTACATTCCCATACTCGTTTTATTCATGCATCATCTTGCTTAATAGCAAACATCCAATTGGCGTTCAATCGCCCACATAGCCTCACTTGCGAGCGAGAAAGTTGAGAAAGACTGATTCGTCGGGCGTCTGAGGGTGCCTAACACATTCCTTATATGTAACAATAGTCCTTACACTTTCTATGGCACACATTGACCCATGTGTTGCTTCCATTTGGCATGGATTCTTTCTATTTCTTTTCATTTTTGTACATTGCTTGATTTTTGGTTTTCATAGATTAGGTGGCAACTCCTTTCTTCCTCATCTTTTTTTCATTTTTGTGATGTTTTCTTCCCCCTTGAGTGGAGCATCCAATCCTTTGGTTTTGCCTCTTTCACTGTGGCCTTATTAGTCTCCTTTGTGTGCTCCCTCACACGTAGAGGAATTTTGGTTCTAGCATGGTCACAGGAGCTGGCGACTCCGTTGGGGATGTCAGACTTCGGCTTTCATTTCAGCTTTTCCTTGCTTGTTTGGCCTTGTATATACGTGTTTGTTTGCTTTTTCTTGCTTCATTTGATGTTATCACTTGCCTTTGGCTTTGTGATTGTTTTATTTTTGCATGCATGCTATGTCACCTTAGTTGCACATACCATGGTATCATGGCTTTTGACTTGATGTTTGTTTTCCCTTCACAAGCATGATCACAACACCATTACAAGTCATGGACTTGCCTTTTGATTGATGTATGATGATTGTAAGCTAGGTTAGTGTGTTTTCTTCCCTTTGGCATTAATCTTAAGAAAATTAGAGACTTGTTTACCCTCCCCCTTTTGTTAATCTAAAAATCTCAAGGGAAGGAAAACATTTAGGCAAAAACTAGTGACCAATTTACATTTCCTCCCATTGGCTTAATAAAATAGGCAAGTAAAAAATGCTAATCATTTTGCATGAATGAATCATATAGGAGCATGCATTTTCTTCTCTCCTGAGTCCACCTACAGTTATGAAGGATAGTCTCGGTTTGTCGTTCTATTGCTATTGGCATGGGATGGGATGTCAGTCTATTCCCTCTTGTCTGGGGTCGTGTTAGTATTAGTAGAGGATACAACTCATTGCTATTGCATGAGTCGAGGTTCCTAATGCACCCCCCATTTCTAGCTTGTGCTTTGGTCAGGATTAAAAGCCGGAACCAACTTTCTTACATGTGTTGGAGACCCATCTACCCATGAGAGAGTCTAGAGTAGATAGCCTAATAGGACACACCTAGATGGAGAGAGCGAGAGCATATTAGATGCATCCATCTGATGCATGCCATTCATGCCACCATAATAAGCATTGCATTCTGTTTTGTGTCTCAGGTTCTGACCCCTATTTCTTGTTCCTCTCTAGGTCTGCGAGTGAGTTCCTTTGTCGAAGCTTGAGATCCCTTTTCGTTGACTTCCCCCTTTGGTACAATTTTCTCAATCATCTTTCCCAAGCTACCTGTCGCCTCCGACGATCGAGTTCGTATTCCTCCCTACTGTTGTAGCCCTATCTGTACCCGCTCATTAACAGTGATGGCCCAATGCATCAGTGAGCCTCCTTTCTCTACTATTTCGGAGGGGATTCTGACTTTGGTCTCTCTTTCCTTTGTGACATCTGTTGTGCCTTCCACTCCTCCCATGTACTAGTTCCAAGTATCTGGGGTTTCCTTGCTTACTGCTTTTGGACCTTGGCTGGTCTGGAACCCGTCACTGAGTCTATCATGGTGACCACCACACTAGCCCTAGAGACGTCAGTGTCCATTCCGCTTCTAGGCTTTGTCACTTTTGCTACCTAGCCCACTGCAATAGCCTCTCTGGTAGGTTCTATTGTCTCTAGACAATCTGGTTTCTAGCCCTCGTTGATGTTTGTCCCACGTTCTCTTTCGTCCCTCGGTACTGCTATCAACAGGTCATCTCCTATGTAGGTGCAACCTTTGTTGGCTCTTGCCCAGAAGTTGCAGAGCATGGCCTTCTCCTTGGATCTTGCTTTGACTCCATCTGTGCGTTTTATTCCTGAGGTCCTTCTACAACTTGTTTCTGCACTTCTGGCAGCCCCCATTGCACCACCACCTTGCCCATCACCCTAGTTTCTTGCTGCTCTGACGATGGGAGTGTCGACTCTGCCTGCAACACCTTCACTACACATAGCATAGCATCCTACTCTTGCAGCTGGTGGCCAGCCTTTTGGCTTGGTAGGAGCATAACACCCTCATAGTTTGCTGTCTGGACCCATTCCAGTGCAGCAGCTATTGCTCCCATATAGTTCACTGCATACTGCTTCTCCCTCTCCCTTGCATCAGTTACAGACCCCAGCATACATGACACAACACTCTACACCACATCACGGGTATGTTGGCTATCATGCTACAACACCAAGTGGCATGATGTGGATCTGAAAGAGCACTTAGGTGCGACCAAAACGACATATGAGGGAACTACCCTAGCTGCATCGACTTTGTGAGAAATGACCCTAGATGCTCTCCTGACAAGGATGAGTGATCTAGAAAGAGCACTTCGACAAGTGCAAGGTAGCAACCACCAGTCTTACCAGTTTCGAGACCTTTGTTATTTTCTAGGGGCACATCTCCCATTGAACTTCCAAGTCTTGGACTTCAAAAAATATAATGGTAAGGTTGTCCAATTTTGCATTTGAGTGTGTACTGCAAGAACCTCGCACAGCTGCAAGTTGATGAGAGGCTCCTGATCCGTTTGTTCCAGAAGAGTCTTACAGTTCCTACCTTGAAGTGGTTTACTTCCTTGGACATGGTGTCGATTAAGACTTGGAATGACCTCAGCCAGGCATTCCTTGGGTAGTACTCTTTCAACCTTGACCTGGTCTCTAAGTGCAAGGACTTGGCCACCACTAAGTAGAAGCCCCACGAGTCGTTTGAGGAGTATATCAGGCGTTGGCATGCTCTTGCTTCATAGGTCCGTGATAGGTCCTTTGATGAGGAGTCTATTGAGATGGTAATTCATGGAGCACAGCCAGCCACTAGGGTACTTCTAAGCATCCAGCCAATCACCACATTTGCATCCTTGATTTGAGTTGGCACTCGAGTGGAGAGCTCACTACGTAATGGCAACTTTCTCACACTCACCGCATTTGCCAAATGGACCACCTCCACCAGCCATAATGTTGGCACCAGTTACAGTAGAAAGAACAACAATGACACCAGCAACAACTTCAACAAAAGGAGGGATCCCCTCAAAACCACTATTGCATATATCGGATCCCCTATTACGCTTGCTAATGTAGTGTGTCCGCTAGCTCAGCATCAAGTTGTCTATGCACCAGCACGTAAGACACCACATACTTCCCATATCACCACCATTGTCGAGTCAATGTATTCTGTTGCAGTGGCAAGGCAAGGATTGTACTAAGGATAGGGATGCCCTTGCCGCCCATAGTGGGAGTATACAACTCTGGTTGAGCCTTTGAGCATCGTCCTCCTTAAGATACAATCGCTCCTAAAGTTTCCGAAGGTTCGCCCACCACCAAATCCTTTCCTGGGGTGGTATAAAGCAAGCTTGTTCTGCAATTTCCATCGTGTCGTAGGACATTTGATGAATAATTGTTTCACTCTATGAAATGCTATTCAAGACCTCACTGATTGCAAGGTCATCGTGGTCAATACATAAGTAGTTTGCACCCGTCCCAACATCAACACCAGTACCTACATGAACACTAGCACACCTTAGTATCGTCAGCTAGTCCTTGCCCGAGCATGCCAATTCAGAAGCACTAGCGACCTTAGAAATTCACTCTATCTTCTCTACTGGTTCAGACATGCCCTTGTTAGACTCCTTTAGTCTTATTTGTGATTTTTCAGCTCAGTTTTTGTTGACACCCTGATTTTGCAGTCACTTAATGATAGACCTCTCGGATTGTACTCTAGCTGTGATGGACCCAACCTGACCCTCTAAACCAAAAAACAAACCAAAACCTATCCTAAAGCCTAAACCAAACACCATAGGCCCAAACATAAACCTAGACCCAAACTAAACTAAAACGAAGCCCAAACGTAAACCTAACAAAAAAAGAAACTAAATCCAAAGTTAAACCTAAATGTAAATCTCAAAATAAAACCTAAACCTAAAAATATAAAAAAAACTAAAAAAAATGTGAACCTAAAAAACTAAAACGAAACCTAAATCTAAAAAGATAAATAACCCAAAAGTAGAACCAAGCCAAGCAAGAATAAATAAAAATAGAACCCAAACCTAAACTGAACCTAAAAAAAGAAAAGAAAAGAAACTAAGACCAAACTTAAACCAAACCTAAGAAAATAAATAAAAAAAACCCAACCACCATCAGGCCTGAGCAAATAAAATCTACACCTGTAACACCCGTAAAATTTATTTTGTAATTATTTACATTTTAATGAATTTTATTCCTGGACGGGTGTTACTTTTTTGAGTCCACTATGTGGTTTTGTGCTTGAGCCTCCTGGGCCGACTTCTATTTGTGTACCCCTATGCGTGGTTGGTACTGTGCATTGTGGCACTGTGCGTGTGGTGCCCAAGTGTGGGTCCATGTGGGGCCCGCGCTCGTGGGCCGTTGGTTGTGGCTGGTGGTTGGGCGGAATGGGCAGTGTGCTCGTGCGGTGAGCCGGTGGTAGAGACGTGTAGGTGAGTACGCTCCCAGCTACTGCGGGTGCAGGCTTTAAAGCCGCACCGCACTCCTCCGTCGCTCATCGTCGTCTTCTTCTTTCCTTCTCCTCCTCAGGCGTGATTCCCTTCTTCCCCACCTTTCCTTTCCTTCCTCTGCACTCTTCCTCCTCCACCCCCTTCTCCTTTTCCCCCTTCTCCTTCCACTCGACTCCCCTGTTTTCCGTTGCATCACGCGTCGAGAGAGAGAGAGAGAGAGATTGAGGGAGAGAAGCGGAGGGCTGCAGCGGCTTGTGGTGGTGCGTGGAGCTTGGGTGGAGCGTCCTCGAGGTCGTGGTCGCCGGAGTTGGCCGGAGATCGCCGAAGGTTGTTTCCAGGTACGCATCTCCACCTCATGTAATAGAGAGCATGAAAATGGTAGAAATTGATAGGATTGCATGAAATCTAGGTAAATTTAAATTCCTAGAATTTATTGTGATTTTATGAGAATTTATGGTGAATTTATGGACATTTATGGTGATTGGTGTGTTTTGGGTCATTTTGACCCTTTTGCCTTTGTGATTTTATATCTTGATGCATGGTGAATGGATTTTAGTTTTATTTGTTGGGATTTGGAGTAGAGTCGAGGGTCTACACCTTATGTTTTATGCATGATTTTTGGTGTTTGTTTAGGGAGTCTGATTGGAGGTCCCATTTGGAGCGATTTCGGACGATAGGGTTTGGATTGTTTTCTGTTTTTCGTAGAATTCGGCATACCGAACCATTTCGGTATGCCATTTTTCTATCAGTTTAGGTCCTTTGGTTGAAATTCGGTCGTTCGATTTTGAATGGTCATCCGAATCAAGGGATTTCGATCGACCGAATTAGTTTCGGTATATCGAATTTGGCCTGAGTGTTGATCGTTGACCTGATTCGGTCGATCGATACAGATTGGTTTATCGAATCAAGGATTTTCGGCATACAGAACCTATTTTCGGCATGCTGATTTTGGGCCCAAATATGTTTATAAAATGTGTTTTCTACGGACTTTCTGGATTGCTTTGTTTTGTCCCTGTAAGATGGGATCATGGGCCGTTAGTGGTGGTCCCTTGGGACACCTGACGCGTCGCTTTGTCAAGGTTTTGGAAGAATTTTCAAAGATATGAAAATGGTTTTAGAAAATGGATTTCAAGAAATAGTTGGCCTGTTTTGGAAAATGTTTTCCCGGTTTTCTGTGTGTGGGCCGAGACAGTGTGGGACTGTGTCGTCGGGACCAGGGAATGTGACGACATTTTTGGGTGGTCGGGCGCGACTCCTTGGTTGAGGTTGAAGGCAAAGATACCTGAGGCTGAGGGGCGTCGGGTCCTGGAGGAATGAGACTCCTTGACTATCGTCTCAAGGTTAGGGTTGTGGTCTGCAGGTTGAGGTGTCTTGTGGCATGACGGGGAGGTATGATACTCCTGCTGTCGTTGTGAGCACTGAGGCTCGGGTGTCGTCTGATGTGAACGTATGATACTCCCTTCTGAGCATCGTGTGTGGAGGACACCGTGAGGAGATGTACCCTGTGGTGGCCAGCGTGGGTGGGACATGTGCCCCATAGCTGGTAGTGTCCTGAGAGACAGGACAGCCTTCCCAGGGAGGGGTTGGCTCTGTGAGGGTTCTCCAGGTAGGGAGAATCATGGGACAGTGATCGCTCCTGCACAGGGTGGCTTCACCGTGGCAGTGCAAAACACCGTGGTCACTACTCAGTGGACTACGTGTGGTCAGAGTTAGATTGCCTGGTGCGGGGCTTCCTGACTCACTGTGAATGGTTTTGGCCATTGAGGGCCTTTGCTTGTGGCTTTGGGCTAGTAAAGCCCCGGTTGTGGTTTTGGCCGGTGTGGGCCTGGTTTGGGAGGTTTTGAGAAAGTAATTTGTGAAATGAATTTAAAAGGAAAATCGATTATGTTTTGTTTTCCGCGGTTTTCGTGGGGTATGTACTGGGTGACTTTTGTCACTCATATGTTTTTCCTCGTGTTTTGGTTTACAGGTGCAGGCATGCAGAGAGTTAGCGTAGTGCATATAGTCTGAAGTCTTCTAGCCGCACACACATGTTCCAGATAATTAGTTATTTACTGTTTGGCTTTAATTTTCTCATAATTTAATTTGTTTAAATTATTGTGGAAAATGTGAGGCGTGATAGTTTTTGGTATTAGAGCTCTAGGTTCACTAGGTTGCAAATACACCTAGGGTGTTTGGTCTAGAGACTCCATAGGTTTTGCAGGCATTGTAGAGTCTGCGCTTGATTTTTAGCCATGGTTTTCTAGTTGTTGCTTTGTTTGTGGTGCCGGTACTCTGTCTTTCTCCAGCAGGATGCTTGCTTATGGTCACAAGGGCAAGGTCCCTGTCGAGGAGACCAAGTCTAGAGGACGTAGGCGGATGGAAGGTAGTTTGTGTGGAATAGAAAAGTTTGGCAAACGAGATCTCTCACGCGTTCAGCATGAGTAGCGCCAGTGAACCATCGGGTGACCCGTGGCCGAACCAGTTCACCAAGCTTTGTTGGCCGTTGTAGACACCCCGATTTTGAGGTAACCCAGGAATGAGTGCCCCTATGTTGCTTTGGATGCAATCAACCCTTAAACCGAGCCCCAAACCCATTAGCCAGAGCCCAAATCAGACATTTGTGAGCAGACTGGTCAGAAGGTCGAAGATGGTTCCTTTGAAATAATCTTAAAAAATGTGATGTAGCATGCTTTAAAATTCATAATGCTTTGCTCTTTGATTCATGAAAAGTATGTTCAATATGTTTGTTTGCTTCTCATGCTATATATTTCATGTAATCAATGTCTTTATCTAGCATA
>JAMKQA010022732.1:0-17615 GCA_024699735.1 Posidonia australis
TCCAAATGATATAACTTTGATTATACTTATGCAATATCTTTGCATTATACACTTGACCCGGGATAAAAGAGTGATATTCCTGAGCGTAGGACACACCCTGCACATCATGCACCTATTAGCATAAGGCACTTAACATGGCATGGCATATCGCCCTCGGGTGTATATAGCAAAAGACTGAAAAGCCAACATTTCATTGGAGAAATCATAGATGACCGATTTTATCAGGCGTACGAGGGTGCCTAAAACCTTTCTCGTGCGTAACAGGGATCCTTACCTGCATTTCTGGTTTTCGTAGACCTTTCTTTTTATTATTTGCATGATTTCTCATGTTTATGGTTTTCCTCGTCTTCCATAATAGACTAGGTGGCGACTCCTACATTTTGCATTTTATTTTGCTTTTTCGACGTGATTTTGCCGACCAATTTCGCACATTCTTTTGCGGAATCCCCTCGCCGGCATGGTTACATCATGCAACCCAAAACCATGAATAAAGCATGTGTGACAAAAGTCACCCAGCACGCACCCCACGAAATCGATGGAAAACAAAACTCTAATTAATTTTCCTTTAACATCATTTCGCTAATCATTTTCTCTAAAATCCCACAAATCAGGCTCACAAGGCTGAACACCACAGCAAACGCAGCCCACATCGACCAAAACAGCAGATAGGGCTCTACTAGCCCAAAACCACAAACAAGGCCCTCAATGACCAAAACCATACATAGTGAGTCAGGAAGCCCGACACCAAGCAACAAACTTTGGCCACAAGCAGCCACTGAAGTGTACTACACTGCCACGATGTACCACTCTGTGCAAGAGCCAACCACTGTCTCATGATCCTCCTTCCTAGAAAACCCTCACAGAGTCAACCCCTACTAGGGAAGGCAGTCTTGTCTCTCAGGATGCTACTAGCTATAGGGCACGTGTCTCATCCGCATTGGCCACCACAGGATATGCCTCTTCACGGTGTCCTCCACATGATACTCAGGAGAGAGTGTCATACCTCCACACTCGACAACACCAGAGCCTTAGTACTCACAACAACAATAGGAGTATCATACCTCCTCATCATGCCATAAGACACCTCAACCCATTGACCACAACCCTAGCCCCGAGACCACAACCCTACCATTGTGGTAGGGTGTTTTGGAGTAGTGAGTCAGTGGTTTTGGTATAGAGGAGACTGTGGTGTTGCACTTATGTGGTGTTAGTGTTGCTTCAGTGTGGCGTTGCATTTTGAGAGCAAAGGCTCCGTGGCTTTGGTGTTGTTTCTTCGGCCCAGAGAGGACCGTGTTGTGTAGAGCGGAGGTGCTGTAGCTTGTGTTTTATAGTTTTTGTGGGTATTTTGGATGCTATAGAGAATGTTCAAACACTGTTGGTTGTTTGATTTGCACCGAGAGTGTGTGGGATCAAGCTATGTGCTTTGGTCTTGTTTTTGGACTTGATTTGGCAAGAGTCGCCATTTCAAGTGTTCATAAAGGATTTTAAAGAGCATGCATATAGTTTTGTAAAGTGGAAAGAAAATAATTGTTTTAAAGACATGGTTTTAAGGTTTTGTTGCTTGCAAATAGTAGTAGATTGCTTGGGTTTGGTGTTGTCGCATCCAGATGGGATGCCTATGCTTGTTTGTGTGGGACGTAGCTACGCCTACTTCCTTAATGTGGTGTGCCGAGTTGTTAGGTGGGGTGTGTGTTGGGTGATTGTTTTGAGTGGTCACTCATGTGTGTTTTTAAATTCTGTTTTGGTAAGTGCAAGATAGGAGCTAGTTGTAACTAGTGCATATAGGAGGAGTCACACTACCACACATCATGGATTTTGGTGAGTTTATAGTTTAGTTTAATCGATTTCAGTTATTTATTTTTGTTGAGTGTGCTTAGACTTAGCTGTATAATTAGCATAATTCTAATTGGAATAAAAGATAAAAAGAAAAATGAAATTATGTAGCTAGGTTGAGTGGTAGTAACTTGGGAGTCATTACAGTTAGTATCAGAGCATAGGTTCACCTAGAAACACTAGCCTAGGGATGTCTAGTTAAGTGACTCCTTAGAATTTGCATGTTATGCATTCCTGCACATCGATTTTATTGATTTTCTTGTTTTTCTTACTTACGATGTTGAGGAGTGTCTTCGACTCTAGCTCCAACTTCGGCATGGATTTTGTGCAATGGACCGCGAGGTATCTGGGGAGTGACGGTCTGTATTCTCAATTGAAGATGGACGTCGACTCCTTGTTGGAAGGTTTCTTAGTGGCTTGATTTCTCGAGATCATCGACTTAGTGGAACTTCTTTAAGAGGGCAGTGGTGGCGGAGTGTGAAGTTGCGTTTGCTTGTGTGGAGTAGTTCTCTTGGGTTCCTTAACCCCGTAGAGCATGGTGGTTGGTGCTACCCATGCATTTGTAATTCGAGAGCACTGTGTTGCCCATGAGCATGGTGGAAGTTGTTTTCTGGGAAAGGCTTAATGTTGACACATAGGGTAGGAGACCATGCAATGTGTGAGGCCAGGTGAGTTGTGTTGCCTAGAGGTTGTGCACATTTGTTGTAGGTACTGGTCTGCTTGGCATGCTACGACTGCGAGGAGGTCGGGTAGTGCTAAGGAGGTGCCTTGTTCTTGTAATGAGGTTAGGCACCCCACTTCAACTGACCACAGGACGTGTTTTCATTTAAGGGAGTTAGCCACCACCCAGTGTTGCACTGTTTGTTGTTTTGGTGTAGAGAGTAGTGTGCAGCAGGTGTTTGCCTCTAGTGTATCCTCCATGGTTGTTGTTGCTTGTGTTTTATTTGTTTGTTGTTGTTTGTCTGCTACTTGTTCTTGCTCATGTGTGTTGTTTGTTGGTTGTCTATGGTCGTTGTCTGTCATCTGTCTTGGGTTAGTTAGTGCTAGTGTGGGAAGATGTCTGTAGCTCCGTCCTCTTGTTATCATATCTAGATGAAGCATGAGGCTTTCCAGATGTGTGGTTGTTGGTTTATCCTTGTGGTGGGTGTGGGGGATGCTCTAAGTTCCATCCTCTTGTGGTTTCTAGGTGACTTGGTGGGTCCCTAGATGTCTATTGTTGTCTCTGAGTGACTTGGTGGATATCTAGATTTCTGTTGTCGTCTCTAGGTGACTTAGTAGGCCCCTAGATGGTTGCTGTGGTTTCTAGGTGACTTGGTGGGTCCCTAGATGGTCATATTGTTTCCAAGTGACTTTGTGGGTCCCTAGATGATCGTGTTGTTTCTAGGTGACGTGGTGGTTGTAACTATTCCTAAATCACTACCACTCAACCTAGCTACACAATTTCATTTTTCTTTTTATCTTTTTATTACAATTAAAAATTATACTAAATATACAACTAGGTCTAAGCCCACTCAACAAAAATAAATCTAATAAACAACAGATATAAAACTAAACTAAATACTTACCAGAATCCCTAATGTGTGGTAGCGTAACTCCTCTTAAGTGCACTAGCTACAATCAGCTCCTATCCTACATCTACCAAAACAGAAATCGAAAGTACACATGAGTGACCATTCAAAATAGTCACCAAGCACACACCCCACCTAACAACTCGGTACACCACACTGAGGAAGTAGGCATAGCCACATCCCACACAAACAAGTACAAACATCCCACCTAGATGCCGCAACACCAAATCCAAGCAATCCATTACTATCCGGCAAGCAACAAAATCTTAAAACCATGCCTTCAAACCATTCTTTTCTTTTCCATTTCAAAACCACATCCATGCTCTTTTCAAGACCTTTTATGCACACTTGAAATGGCCACTCCTACTAAATCAAGCCCAAAAGCCAAACCAAAGTACACAGCTTGATCTCACAAACTCTCTATGTAGATCAAACAATCAACGATGTCTGAACGCTCTCTACAACATCTAGAACACCTACAATAACCACAAAATACTAGCTACAGAGCCTTCACCTCGCACACTACAGTCCCCTCTGGACCCAAGCAACAACACTAAATCCACGAAGCCACTGCTCCCAATACACAATGCCACACTAGCGTAACACCAATGCCACATAGACGCAACACCATGGTTTCCTCTAAATCAAAACTACTGAGCCACTACTCCAAAACACCACACCACACTAGCACAACACCATGGCCTCCACTAGGCCCAATACAACAAGCAAACAATGTGTCGTACTGCTAGACGTCAAGTAGTCAACACTAGTCACAAGCAATCTATCAAGGAGCGACTACGGCACCTACAATGCCAAGGACCCACCACCCTACTAGGAGCGATTCTGTCCTGAAGTTCTCCCACCTAGAGAACCCTCACAAAGCCAACCCCACCTGGGAAGGATGCTCACCCCCATCTGAGCAAGTCGTCCTATCATTCAGGACGAACCATAGGGTACACCCATCAACATCCTCAACTTGGTACCTGGGACAATAAGAGCGTCACACCTCCACACCAAGACGGTACCCCGAGCCATAACCACCAACTTAACAAAACACACAGACCTCAACCTAACCAGTAGTTCACTACCCTAGGGGAATCATTCATCCCTAAAGGTCAGTCAAAAGCCTTAGTCTCTTGGTCCTACAAAACCACAAAACACTCAGACCTCACCCTAAGCACACAGCTCATGACTCTAGAGGTATCACTCATCCCTGGAAGCTGGTCGAGATCATTGGTCTCTTGGTCCCCAGAAATTCTTTCCCAAAACTATTTGTAAATCTCTACATTCTCTTTCCAAAACTCTTTGGAAAACCATTAAATATCCTTTCAAAATCTCACAAAATACCGTGCCCATAATCAGCATCGAAAACCAAAATCGGAAAACCACAATCCAAAACATAGCCTTGATAACTTCTCTGTCAGGCCCAGAAACCACACATTGGGAGCACTTGTGCTCCAAAGCACCTCGCTCGACCTATGACAACAAACCAAGCAAAGCACCCAACAAAAGCATCATTTGGATATCAAAGTCACCCCAAAAGCACCACACCAAAACTCTATGCTATGGCACCCAGGTGTAAGATGCCTACTATCTTGGATCTCTCTAGAGCACAGCCAGATCAGAGTCAAAAACCTGGCACAGTGCCACTAAATATAAATTCAGCACACCATACACAAAACCACACAAGTCGTAAACCTAGGGATGATATCATGATCCCTAAAGTCTATTCTAAACCATCTATGGGAAAAGCCTACTATATCTAAATCATCTCATCTTTTATTCTACCCATATCCCAAGTGAACTTTTGCTAATTCATTTTAGGCCAACCCAACAATCATTCTAATGATTATCTTAATCATTTATGTCATTATAATTATCACTCCAAGATTATATACATATATATATATATATATATATATATATATATATAAAACATAAAACACTCTAATACAGGATCAAGGCCTAGATCGACAAACCGAAATGGAATGATCGATCGAACTTGGGCTTAGGACACCAGATCGACAAAACGAAAACCACATGGTCGACCGAAATTCCCTGATTCAGTAGACCAAGAACGAATGGTTGACCGAACCAGGGCTCTATTAACACCCAAGACTTCCACAATGGCAAATCGAATGAGTTCAGTCGACCAAACTAGGGGTCATGGGGACATTCTAAAGCAAAAATGGCATACTAAACAAAAACGATATGCTACACCAAGTGACAGTAGGACACCCCAACTTAGGACCCAAAACCTAATCCTACAAGCCACCACACCAAACCACACATACAATATATCAAAATGAAGATCTTGATGAGATCTTCCCAATGGGACAAGCAACACGAAGATCCATTGAGCGGATCTCCAAAAATCACAAGAAAACTATAAAGGAGCATTATTCACCCCACACAATAAATACGGCCATAAATAGCCCACAAATGTACAATAAATTCCTAAAAAACTACTACAATTACAAGCACACTACCATACACTGAAGAATCCAAATTGGAAACTGAAAAGAGCCAGTGGGCTGTGTACTGGCACCGAAGATGACGACGACGCAAGACGAATGGTGCGCCTCCTCCAGTAGCCACGTGCTCCTCCTCTCCCACGCGACGGCGTGATGGCGACAACAATGAGTTCCTCCTCTAGCCATCTTTCTGTTTCTCTCCCTCACCCTCTTGTCTTATCTCTTTCTCCCCGTACCCCTCTCAACACTCTCTCTCTCCCTCCCTCATGCGGAAGGAGGAGGAGGAGGAGGAGAAGAAGAAGTGGGGCCTAAGAGAAGAAAAAGGAAGGAAAGAAGAAAAGGAAAGAAAGGAAGGAAGCCACAGCCTGAGACTAAGCCATGCGACCTTCCACATCCACGTGACCCATGCAAACCAAGATCCACCAATAGAGCATGCCAGAGAACTACAATAGCTCAGAGTAAACTCTCAACACTTCCACGAGCATCAGCACAGCATCACAACTACACAACACCAAGAAGGCCAAAAACTCACTATTCTAGGCATAGGACACTGCCAAAGTTGCGTTTTACACTAAATGTAGGGGACTCAGTATCTAACGACCTAGAACTTCATTAAAATATTTGGCCAAATGTCACTTCCAAAACTAGGTCGTTACAGTGGATCTCTAGATGTGTGTTGTTTTGGGTGACGCGATGGGTGCCTAGACAGGTGTTGTTGTTTTGGATGACTCTGATGAGTCCCCAAGTTTGTGTTATTTCTTCCATATACTCTATTTGAGGATAGGATTATCTAGGAGGTGGTGTGCGTGGACTCGCGCATTGGTGTCACACGGTCATGTAATGCATTTTTACTTGGGGGCTTGGCCAAGGAGTGTCATAGCCTAGTGTGTTGTCGGTTGCGTACTGTTTAGGGTACCCTATTTGGATACCCAGTTTGCTTGGTTAGTTATGGTTCGGATGGCTTAGTGTCATTCGAGCAATTGAGATTCATTTCTCCAGTGATTCCTTCAGGAGTCCAGTTGTTGATCTTCTTGTTTGCTCGTAGGTCAAATGGCATGGTGATGTTCGATCTGGGGAGATCTTCTCCTTTGTTTTCTTTTAGGTTTTGGGTTTCTACAACAGAGATGGTGTGAGTCAACTGGAGTTGGCTACCCATCTTATTTGGTGGCACCGTAGGTCGAGCTATTGGGTGTAATCCCATGTATTTTCCTCTGATTAGCTGTTGCCTGGCCCTGGTGGACTATTCTCAGGGATTCCATAGGAGCTTCTCCAAGATAATGGCGTCGTATATAGGTTAGCTAAGAAGTAGGAACAAAGTTGGTTCAGATGCTCTTGCCGGGAGTTCCTCTGGTTTGGAGATCCGATTGAGTTTGATTTTCGAGTGGTCCTTACCATTGGTAGGTTGTTTCACTAGAAACAGTGACTCTTGTGGCCTTAGACTTTAGATTGTAGGAGTTTTGACATGAGCTTTACGCTTGATAAGTGGTTTAAGTGTATTTTAGTGGCCTCACGTCTAGACCTACAAGGCTACCATAGCAGCGAGGTATGATGAGTTCCACCAATATCCTTCTCGGTTAGGATAAGTTCCAGTTGCTGTGAGGCAATGTAATGCTTGCGGTTTCTGTCAGTTGGGCAAAGTCACAAGAGGACTATCCAACCCATAGGATCGTGTTGGCCATAATAGAGGTTGTGCTTTGGATCCGATAGAGTGCCAGTCTAGGAAGCAGTTCCTAGAGGCAGATAGCATTTAGATTCGCTGATTTGTCAATGCGCTCTAGATCCGTGAAGAGCTTTGTTGTGTCTCAGTAGCCAGATTTCTCTCGTACCTTGGATTGGTGAAACATTTCTCAGGACAATGAGAAGTGTTACTGAGTACGTGGTGTAAAGTTTGGTGGTTGCTGACCAAGTTGAGCATCAGAGTAGCGCAACAGATGCCGGTGAAAAGTAGCTACACCTGGTGTGACCATGCCCGACCCGAGGGAGGTCCCGATGCGGGGTCGCGCCAGTGGGAAGGAGATCACAGTCATGCCAAGATGGAGAAGGCGCAAGGAAAGATAGAAGAAAATGAAAAGGAGTCGCCATCTGGTCTTTTAAGGGAAAGATGAGGAAAACCACAAAAAGATGAATGCCTAAGGTGCAATGTGAAGGCTGGATGTCTGCTAACCAAAGGATGGGTAAGGATTCCTATTACGCATGAGGAAGGTGTTAGGCACCCTCGTACGCACGAGAAACTCGATCTTTCTAGTCCAATTGCTTGCTAAAGGCTAAATGGATGATTGCTAAACCTGGAACGAACCGTGGATAGGAAAATCTCAAATGTAAAGGAACACCAGGATCCGTCCCATTGGAACGAACTATGGATAGGAAAATCTCAAATGTAAAGGAACACCAAGATTCGTCCCATTGGAACGAACCATGGATAGGAAAATCTCAAATGTAAAGGAACACCAGGATCCGTCCCATTGGAACGAACCGTGGATAGGAAAATCTCAAATGTAAAGGAACACCAAGATCCGTCCCATTGGAACGAACCATGGATAGGAAAATCTCAAATGTAAAAGAACACCAGGATCCGTCCCCTTGGAACGAACCGTAAATAGGAAAATCTCAAATGTAAAAGGAACACCAGGATCCGTCCCATTGGAACGAATCGTGGATGGGAAATTCTCAAATGTAAAAGGAACACTAGGATCCATCCCCTTGGAACGAACCGTGGATAGGAAAATCTCAAATGTAAAGGAACACTAGGATCCGTCCGATGGGAACGAACCATGGATAGGAAAATCTCAAATGTAAAGGAACACCAAGATCCGTCTCATTGGAACGAACTGTGGATAGGAAAAACACAAATGTAAAAGGAACACCAGGATCCATCCCATTGGAACGAACCATGGATGGGAAAATCACAAATGTAAAAGGAACACCAGAATACGTCCCAATGGAATGAACCGTGGATAGGAAAATCACAAATGTAAAAGGAACACCAGGATCCATCCCATTGGAATGAACCGTGGATAGGAAAATCTCAAATGTAAAAGAACACCAGGATCCGTCCCATTGGAACGAATTGTGGATAGGAAAATCTCAAAATAGAAAGGAACACCAGGATTCGTCCCATGGGAACGAACCGTGGATGGGAAAATCTCAAATGTAAAGGAACACCAAGATCCATCCCATTGGAACGAACCATTGTAGGAAAATCACAAATGTAAAAAGAACACCAGGATCCATCCCATTGGAATGAACCATGGATAGGAAAATCACAAATGTAAAAGGAACACCAAGATCCGTCCCATGGGAACGAACCGTGGATAGGAAAATCACAAAAGTATAGGAACACCAGGATCCGTCCCATTGGAACGAACCGTGGATGGGAAAATTTCAAATGTAAAAGGAACACCAGGATCCGTCCCATTGGTACGAACGGTGGATCAGAAAATTTCAAATGTAAAAGAACACCACCTTTTCTGGCATAGAAGCTATGAAGACTTCATTCGTCCAGATTGGGGCAATAAAACGAGATACTCGGCTATTATCTGGGTGGTCCTGAGTGCCAAGCCAATAGGCAAAAGAAAGCAGAATCTGGCACTAGCCTTGCACATGTTGTCAGGGTGGTGATCTTTGTTCCACATCAACCATGATCAATCAATCAAGATCATCTCTGGTTCTTTTGGAGCCCAAGGTTTTGGCAAAGAGCATCTGGCTCGAAGCGGTGCTATAGATTGGCGAGGTCTCTTCGACTTCGGCATCATAATCTGTTGTGAAACTATTCTCCTCTATGACTACAAGATCTTTTGATCGCATGGAGCCACTGAGTAGGCGAGATAGCTCCTTAGTCATAGTGTAGGAGCCCAGGGGGTATTCTTTGAATCGTGTTGGCATTTTCTCCTGAACATAGGTCTCTTGCTGGTAACCGAACTACCGCATCACATAGATTGGGTGATATTCCACTCCACCAGTCAATCCCGGCACGACAATAAGCTACATGTCAACTACATTGAGGAAAGCCTCAAAGTCATGAGAAGCCGAGGGAATAATGCGTTAGATAATTTTTTGTTCTGTAAAGCTTTCTAAATGCTCATATTCTTTCTGAACTGAGGTGAGCGTGCACGCATGGCCGCTTTGACATAGGATTCGAAGGCTGATCGTTGAGGACGTAAGACTGCTACGCCCAGATGTGCAGCCATCCATACCTATACAAAAGCTCCACAACCATAAAAATGCCAGTAGTGCTGCAGTGATCAGTCTAGCACCCGATAAGTTTCTGCCAAGATGACCGGAGCTAGATCTATCTCCCAGGTGGCAACTACCAAAGCAATCTCAGCGACTTCAATACCCACAACCATCTGACCATGGTTGAAAACCAGCTCTCCCAAGAAACAGACAACAAAGCCTTTCAACCATAGATCATTGCCTAGGTAGGTGTGCATTCCAACCACTTTGTCAAAGTAATCTAGTTTTAGCATGGGAGAAAGTTCGTCTGTACAAATGAATTGACGACCATAATCACTGGTCGATAGGCCAGTTAGCTCACACAAGACTGAGCAATACCCGTCACGCCGCATGAACACGGTGGGTCCCAGGAACCTCTATAGGCAGCAAATTCTATGGACCTCCTCCAGGGTTGGGATCAGTTCGATCCTCCCAATGTGGAATACGTGATGATCCGGCTTCCAGAATTGAGTAGCTACAGACAGAAAATAACAAGAAACCTCCACCTTTGTAATATCCAGAAGCTTTGTAGAGATTCCCCAAATCCACAACTTGTCACGATCACTTTCAGTTAACTGTTTGATCCAAGCCTGGAGAACATCTGAGCACTGTGTGGGCACAACCATTATGGGGTAACCCATGATCTGTAAGGCACCTCAGCTTCCTTGGCTCGAGACTCCTCAGAAAGGGCCAAAAATGATCTCCTGTAGGACATGTTCAAAACATTGTTCTTTAGAAATAGATTTCTGCTTTGCTTCGTTCAACAGCACCAAGCAGAACCAAAGCAAACAAATAAAAGCTGAAATGGTATTGAAAGAATTAGAGAAATTGGCCCAGAACTGAAGACTGCAGCTAACCAAATAGGGAGTTGCTGAATGAACTAAATCTTGTGCACAATCTTGAGGGAAGGTCCTAGTTACCAACTAGTTTTAACCAGGTACCCAAGTAATGGGATATGACCAACAAATCTGGGGAATTGGAACTATTCGATGACTGTGCCTCCCGACCGACCACTTGGGATCTTCGACCTGTAGAGCAGCTGACATGCCCTTGGTCGAGTGTTGGCTCAAAGCGTCGAACCATAAGATAGCTGGCATGCCCTTGGTGGACATGGATGACTCTTAACCAATCAGAGCATGCCTCTAGTCGAGTACTGGCTCAGTGTGTCTAACTATAGGGTAGCTGACATGCCCTTAGTTTGACTAAAAGGCCCTAAACCAACGAGAGCAACTTACATGCCCTGGTTTAGGTGATGTCCTCTTGATTCTCTTGAATTGAAAGAGGTTGTCATATTCAAGACAAGAGAGCCAAGTAACACTCTACGATGTTTATTAGGATGATGTTTACAAGAAGAAATGTATGCATGCTAAATGATTTGTTGGATCTTATTGGTGCCCTCAACGTTGGGATGCCTATTGCCAAGTACAAAGGAATGGCAACTCCAGACCTCATGAGACTCTATCCAAGCCCCTAGTTGTTGGGTGGCTCTCTGGAAATGGGTCACTGTGTTTTGAGCTCCATTCCAAACCCCACTGGACCATACCCCTACTTTTTTTATTTTACTTATTCTTTATCCTTTCTCCCTCATAGGCATGTGGGTTCACCCTATCCCTGGCTTGGAAGTAATAGGTACTTGGTCTACAGTGGGAGCTGCTGCTTGTTTAAAGGGTTGGCTAGGCCCTTTTGGACATTTCTCCCAGGTACTCACTCCGACTCCTCTCCAAGATAAACTAGAGGGACAGAGCTACCCACCATGCCTCTCTCTTTAGGGTGGACTTCTATCTGCGACTTTTGACTTCTTATTTTTTATGCCCTTTCATTGATATATATATATTTTTTCATTTTCATTTCTCACACTCTCATTCTTACCCCTATCATTTTGTCTCCCTCTGGGAGGTGTAGGGTCCATGAGAAGTTTGGATACTTCGCCCAATTCACAATGAAAGGTGGCTCCCTCACTTTCTAGGTTCCTGAATAGTATCTACCTGAGGAGGTGCTACACATTCCCCTCATTGACTGGCTTATTCCGCCTATCATCATCGGGCTAAGATCCATGCATGTGTTGATGCAAGCAAACTATGCCCTATATATGCATATTATGCATGAGAATTAGTGTGTTGTGATGCAGAGATACAAGGATGTAGGAAGAGCATGGATTTATGCATGCATGGAGGAAAGTGTTGGTGTCGCAGAGTGAGGACACACTATTTATGATCACTGATAGAACTTTTTCAGGTAGCATGAATTAACTGGCTCTGACTGTTTAATGCAGTCCATGTCCTTAAGGATAACAACCCCTGATGGTGTTTTAGAATGGTCACTGTAACCCTAGTTTTCCTGTATGCACCTCTAATGATTTCTGGCTCTGCTATTCCCGAACTTGCGTCTGACTATTCTACCTCTGATGAACAAAAGCTCTTACTATCATGTTGTCTCTGTACAGCATGTGCAACAGGTGGGCAGCTGTCCTTTGTCTGACTGATGTGAGTGCTGCCGCCCAGGTTCCCTCCTAAGCCTAGCTCGGGATCTTCTTTTTTTGAACCCCACTACTCAGGTGGGGCCAGGTCTAATAGTACCACCTAGACCCGCCTCCTGGCTGATAGGAGATAAACTCCTTTGGTCTAGCATTCAAATACTTATTCTCTTCCAGGGTCATGATTGCAGACTGTCCTGGTGCAACTGTCTGTTCCTCTGTGTCCTCGATCATTACCACCTTCCCTTTCTTGCGCCTAAGTTCATCTTGTGCATCTTCAGCGAATACTGATAACTACTCTTGGAATAGAACCTCTAGATCACCGAGCATGTTATCCACCTGAGCTACCACGACACCTCCCTCCTCCTCATCAGAAGCGAAGTCCACATAATATGCGCTGGTAGTCCTCAACACCTCAGGTACTGATTCTGGATGTCCTGGCTGTAATCCCCTCAAAATTGGTTGTTGTTCTGAAGCTGTTACTGCTGATTCCGCCCCTACTGCATCCCAAACTGCAACTAGATTAGTAGACAGACCTTCTACTGACTCTGGAGGTGGCAATGTTAGCATGGCTCTCCCTGGGGATATGGATGACGTTGAACCCATTCCGAAGTCCATAATTTCCCCTTCCGAGTAGTAGTCCTCTATGCATACCCATTCTTGGCTCACTGATCGGCTTATCTGACTCGGGCTCTGCAAGCATCAAACTCCAATTGGGATCCAGCAATCCCGCACAGAAAAAATTGTTTAAATCTCGTGGAATAATGAGCTTTTGAAATTTACGACGCTTTGTGTATCTGTCTTGCGGCTTGTGCTCGTATCCCAGTCCTTCAAACTTGCGTCTTCTCTCCGCGACAATTGGTTCTGTGATTCCTTGGCCATTCCGCCCGATAGGTGCTCCTTTCTCGTACCCCCATCTCTGACGCAGATTCTCGACCATTGAAAAGGGGTTGCCAAAAGCAACCAAATGACTGGCACGCTCAAGAATCAGAATAACATTGACCGGTTCAAAACGGTCAACACGGTAGAGCATATTAGAGGGTATGGAGTCAAAATAGACAGTATGGAGCGACACTAAGGAGACTGCAGAATTAGAAGGCTTAATGAAGGATTGACTCAGCTGATAAGAGAATGGATCTAAGACATCATGGATGAGGAAAGAAGCATCAAAAGATTCAACCTCATCCGAAGAAAGGAAATGCATTCCCGAGGTTCCCGGCGCATGCTCAGGCAAAGGCTGGCTGACTATACTGCTAGGTGTGGATGCAAATGAGTGAGGTGTCTGTGCAGCGAGCCTAGGCTCTACCTCCTATGTGTTAATGGTGATAGCCTTGCGGTCAATCAAGTTCTGAATAGCATTCCGAAGTGTATAGCAATTATCCGTGGAGTGCTCGACGACTCTATGGTAACTGCAAAATAAATCCACCTTAAACCATGGTGGAATCAGGTTTGGAGGTGGGTGGATTTCTAGAAGCTTCAGTAATGATGCTACCTTAGGAAATATGACGCTCAGCGGCTCAACCAGAGGAGTGTAGTCCCTCTCAGGTCGTGGGAACCACCTAGGTCCCAAGTAACGCCCTTGCCTTGCCGGTGCTGGCTGGTAGACTGGCTCGACGGTGGTAGTGATTTGTGAAGTGCGTGGTGCTTTAGATGTAAGAGAATAAATAACCTGATTTTGAGCTAGCGGGCTCACCATATTGGCTGGCATAGTAGGAGCTCCTACGTATGCCACAGTATTCCTAGCAGACTCCCTCTTCCAGCTGAACCCAGTGTTAGATCTATTTTTGCCATTGTTATTGTTACTGGTTTCGTCGGTAGCCATAGTCTGCTTGGCGAATGCTGCTAGCGCAGAGAAGCTTCCACTACTGAGTGAGCTCTCAAAGAGGGTGCCAACTTTGATCACGGCAGTGAAGGTGGAAATGGGTTGAATTCTCAGTAGGGCCCCAGTGGTTGACTGCGCTCTTCGAATAATTATTTCGATAGACTCCTCGTTAGAGGGTCTATCACGCACTTGTGAAGCAAGGGCTCCCCAGTGCCCGACGTACTCCCCGAACGGCTCGTAGGGCTTCTGCTTGGTAGCGACTAGGTCTTCGCTCTTTGGGACCATGTCGAGATTAAAAGAGTACTAATCCAGGAAAGCTTGACTTAGATCATTCCAGGTCTTGATGGTGGTCATATCCAGCGATGTGAACCACTTCAGAGCTGGACCAGTGAGACTTTTCTGGAAAAGGCAAATGAGTAGTCTCTCAACAACCTGGAGCTGAGTGAGATCGCCACAGTACGCCCTAAGATGTGAAATCGGGCAGCCTTTCCCGTTATATTTCTCGAATTCCAAGATATGGATGTTCGATGGGAGTACCACCTCTGGGAAGTAGCAGAGGTCCCGGAAAAAGAAAGATTGGCGGTCCTCACCCTGCACTTGTCGAAGAGCTTTCCCCAGGTCATTTATCTTGGTGAAAAGTGCATTAGGCGTTACTGCTGACATTGAGTGTGCAGTCGGGGTAGGTCTCGCGTACGCTGTGTCAATAGCACCCGTGTGCTCCTCCAGATCTATCATCTCACCACCTGGTGCTATGGCGTGATGACCAGCATACCCGTGTGTGTGTGCTAGTGGTGGTGTGCATGTTGATGCTTGAACCTGATGCACAGGTATTGAAATGTTATGTTGTGCGGTGCGTGTAGTTGTGTGTGGGAGCAACAACTGCTAAACTTGTATGGTCAGGTTCGTAGGCCGATGTACTCCTGTCAGCCCAAGAGGCTGACCACCAGTCGAAGGAGGAATATGCTGTGCATGCTGTGGATATGATGCTATAGGCAGAGTGGCTACGCCCGTTGTCAGGACAGCGGGAAGCTGTGGTGACAGCTACAGTGGTGGAGTGACTGGTGCAACATGAAGTGCCTGAGCAGGTGGAACGGGATCCTCGGGAATGGGACAAACAGGCGCATTCAAAGTGGGATCCAAAGAGAAAGCCATGCTTTGCAACCTCTATGCAAGGGCCAGAAGCTGCCAAGACTGTACAGCGATAGAACCATCGGCAGCGGTACAGAGGGCTGGAAGATCAATCGGCAAGGATGTCATAGGGGCCTGAAGGTTCAAAGAAGTTGCGGGCTGAATTCCTATTGAAGAGACAAACGTAGCCAACTAGGTATCAAATGAATGAGGGTCAACAGAAGGACTGGGCACCTTCAGATCAGATGCCCTGGAAGTTATCACGGATACTGCCTCCGTTGCGGGCTCCAGACCAATAAAGGTCTACCAGTGTCCCGAAACCGGAGGGCAACGAACACCAGGTGCCTGAGAAAGGCCACCATGGAGCGATGAAGGAATGAGTGATGAAATGGCAAAAGAGTGAGGAGGGGCAGAAAAAGGAATCCCCTCTAGAGCAGCTAGTGCAATGGTCTCAGAAGCTCGCTGGGCCATGATGGATCGCGAACGGTTGAGAATAGGGCTGCGATTGCAAGTGAAAGGAAGAAGCCTACGAGGAGCTATCGTCGGAAGTGACGAATAGCTCGAGGAAAGACAGTCGAGAATAATGCCTCGAGATCGAAGTCACAAAAAGGAACTCCCAGGCTCAGACCTAAGAATTCGCATACAGAACTCTATTCCTGGCAAAAGGAAAAGGACCTAATGTGTCAGTGGAAAAGAGAGAGAGAGTGAAAAAATGAAGACAAGACAACACAAGAAAGTAAGTTAGCTATGCAATTGTTTGTGAAGGTGGCATGAATGGCACATATGCACATGAATGCTACTAACATGCTCTCTCTCACCATGCATGTCCCACATGGAGCGAACCATATGGTACGCACTCATGGGTTTGGGTTTTTCGACTCTGGTCAGAAAGTGAGGTCCCCGTTCTAACTCTTGGCCAAAGCGCAAGTAGTGAACGGGTGATGCGTTGGTGGCCTCGTCTCCTACAATAGCAAGGAGCTGTACCCTCTACTAGCACCGACACGACCCCAAACAAGGGGGGACAAACTAACAACACGCTCTACTCCAAAGCTATAGAACAAGCTGTTAGGATCGTCATTCGCAAACTGTGGGTAGACTGAGAGGAGAAGATGCATGCCCTATATGATCAAACATGTGATATGCTTTGGTGTCTTTCACTTGCGTTTTATTAAACCAGAGGGGATTATGAGCAATTGTCTCTAGTTATGCCTTATTAATTGTTCATTTGAGTTTGTGTGTTTTAACTAAAGGGAATTATGAGCTTTTGTCTCTAGATATGCCTTATTTATTGTTCGTCTGAGTTTGTGTGTTTTATTTTAACCAAATAGGGAGGCAAACATGTCTCTACTCTCCTAATCATGGCAAATCCAAAAAGAAGGGGGAAAAACACACAATTATGGCATCTAAAAGTCAGACAAAAGGTGTAAACATGGCATGTGCTGGTGTAGTGCTCAAGTAGGAGAATAAAAGCAAGTATCGACAAACAAAGCATGAATTAAATCATGTGCATGTGCGATGGCATAGCAACAGTGTAAAGAAAGCAAACAAGGCATGTTCAGTCAAATATATGCACGTAACAGAACATGCAAGCAAGCATAATGTAAATAGGCCACAAACAAGTAGGGAAACCAGAACGAAAGCTAGAATCTGGTTATCCCCAACGGAGTCGCCAGTTCCTGTGACCATGTCGGTGGAACCCTTGCGTGGCTCTCCTACTACTGGGTGCGTGGAAACACTCGAGGAGACCCAATATGGTCACGACGAAGATGGTGAATCCGGAGGAAGAGACTAAACCCGGAAACACCAAGGGAAGATAAGGAGGATAAGGAAAGGAGTCGCCACCTAGTCTTTTAATGGAAAGACGAGGAAAACAAAAAACACCAAAAAAACTGGGAAGCAAACAAGAAGCAATGTATGTGTGTGCTCCGTGCCTAATGGATAATGCTCAAATGAATGTGGGCCAGAGAAAGGGTAAGGATTCTGGTTATGCATGGGGAAGGGGTTAGGCACCCCCATGTGCCCGAGAAAACTCGGTCTTTCTAGGTTTCCTACTGTCAATGGTCTAATGAATGTATGCTTGCTTATTCTATATGCTCATGCATGAA
>JAMKQA010022733.1:0-21616 GCA_024699735.1 Posidonia australis
AAACTCAGAGAACAATTAATAAGGCAAAACTAGAGACCAAATTAAACTCTCCCCCTTGGTTAATAAAATGCAAGTAAAAGACACTAAAGCATATTGCATGATTGAGCATATAGGGCATGCATTCTTCTCCCTTGAGTCCACCTACAGTCCTCGAAGGGCAATTCTGGTAATCCATTCAATAGCTTTGGCGTAGGACATGTTGTTAGTTTGTCCCCCTTGTCTAGGGTCGTGTCGGTGTTAGTAGAGGGTACAACTCCATGCTACTGTAGGAGACGAGGCTACCAACGTACCACTCGTTCACTGCCTGCGCTTTGGCCAGGATTTAGAGCGAGGACCTTTATTTTCTAGCCTGAGTCAGAGATCTATTTACCCATGTGTGATCCCGGAGTAGATGACCTTCTAGGAAACACTTAGCTGGTGAGAGAGGGCATGTTAGTTGCATCTATGTGCATGAATGCCATTCACGCCACCATAACAAACTGCATTTTTTTGCTAGTTCTAACCCCAGCCAGTTTTCTTTTTTTCCATGTAGTAGAGCGTGAGTTCCTTAGCCATTGCTCGAGCATTCTTGCCTTGGCTCCCCTGATTGCGACACCTCGTTACTGATCATCTTTTCCCCTTGTTTGCCATCGTAGCCCGGTTCTCACCCATTCTCTGTCAACTATGGCCCAACATACTAGTGAGTCTCTTCCTGCCACTGTAGTTCCCGTGGGCACCTCCTTTGCGGTCCCTCCTACTCTTGCTGTGTCTCCAGCCATTCCTTCTGTCCCCTTCGTGCACCACAGAGGTTCTGTCCCTCATCTTGTAGGACATCCACTGACCCCAGCCAATCTGGAGCCAGGCATTGAGTCTATCTCAGTGACCCCAGCTCGGGTTCTAGATGTACCACTGATGGCCCTGCTCTCTCAGGGTTCCTTCTCTTTTGGTACTCTGCCTACTATGGCAACACTCCTTGCAGATTCACTGCCTCCAGGGCAACCTACCTCTATCCCACTTGTGACTTCTCAACCTCTCACTGTGCCACCCCTTGCTATCCTCGAGGGGTCTCCTGCAGCACAGGCAGAGTATCTGTTGGCTCTCGCTCAAACGATCGAGAGCATGGCTTTTGCAATCCAGTCCAACATAGACCTTAATATTCCTGAGGCTCCTCGGCAGCCTGCTCCAGTGTTCCAGGCATCGGCACCACCACCTCAGCCCTCACCCCAACTCCTCACTGCACCCACATTAGGTGTGACACCACATGCTCAGAACACCACATCACTGCACAACATTCAACTCCAGCATTTGGTGGTCAACCCCTCGGGTTGGCAGGAGTGCAGCATCCTCAGAGTTTGCAGCCTAGTGTCGTACCGCTGCAGTAGCTGTTACTCCCACACTCAGCATCCACTACCACATAGTTTTCTGTTCATCCTCCCTTTGCACACCATCAGGTCCAGGCACCATCACTTCCACAATCACACCCAGCACTCTTGCATAGATATGCTGGCCATCATGCCGCAGCACCAAGTGGCATGATGGTGGATCCGGAGGAGCAGTCCGGTGCAACCCCCACGACATATGCGGCCCTTCCCCCTGCTGCATCACCCTCATCGACAGCAGCTCCATATACCCTCCTCGCTAGGGTAGGTGACCTGGAGAGAGCACTTCAACAAGTGCAGGGAGGCGATCGCCAACCCTACGGATTCCGGGACCTCTGTTATTTCCCAGAGGCGACACTCCCATCGCAATTCCAAATCCTAGATTTCGAGAAATATAATGGTAAGGGTTGCCCTATTTCACATCTTCGAGCATATTACAGAGATCTCGCTCAGCTTCAGGCTGAAGAGAGGCTGCTAATCCGCCTCTTCCAAAAGAGTCTCATCGGTCTGGCCCTCAAGTGGTTCACGTTGCTTGACATGGGCTCGATCAAGACTTGGAACGACCTCTCGTAGGCATTCATGGACCAGTATGCCTTTAACCTCGACTTGGTCCCAAAGAGCGAGGGCCTTGTCGCCACAAAACAGAAGCCCCACAAGTGGTTTGGGGAGTATGTCGACCGATGGCGTGCCCTTGCATCACAAGTAAAGGATAGGCCCTTTGACGAGGAGTCTTTCGAAATCATTATCCGAGGAGCGCAGCCTGATGTTGGGGCTCTATTGAGCATTCAACCTGTCACCACCTTCCCATCTTTGATTCAGGCAGGCGTACGCGTAGAGAGCTCCCTCCGCAGTGGTAACTTTCCTGCGCTCACCGCTTTTGCCCAACAAGCCTCATCCTCGGATCACTAGGCGTGCAGTAGCACTCGCAACGGTGCTGTCACCAGTTAATCTAAGAGGCGGGATCCTCCCAAGCCTGCCGTCGCATACGTAGGGTCACCTTCCATGCCCGTCAATGTGGTGAACCAACCTGTCCCGAGTCAGTTAGTTTATGCACCCACATCTAGGGCATCGCACACACAACAGATCACTACCACTGCCCAGCCGGTGTATCCCGCGGCACCGGTTCGGCAAGGACTTTGCCTAAGGCAGAGAAGGCCTTTGCGTGCTACCCGACAATATACACCACTTGTTGAGCCCCTGAGTGCCATCCTCCTTAAGGTGGTGTCACTCCTGAAGCTCCCGGAGATCCGCCCCCCACTGCATCCTCTTCCGGGGTGGCATAACACGAGTCTATACTGCAATTTCCACCGTTGCACGGGTCATTTGACAGATAATTGCATGGCTCTTCGGAACTCCATTCAGGACTTGATTGACCGCAAGGTCATCGTTATCAACACTCAGGAGGCACACACTGCACCTGCACCACCACCTGCACAGGCACAAGCACCACCGGCTCATACCAACATTGTCAACCAGCCCATGCCTGCGCATGACAACTCAGCAGGCACTGGGACCTCGGGAGTCCATTTCATATCCACCTTTGGGTCTATGACATCTGTAGTAGACCCCTCTGACCTGATTCACACTAGGGGTAAGCCCTTCCCTACTCATTTTATCATCTGATTCATACCGGTCTCGAGTCAGCGGTCCACATGATACGGCTGACCGCAAGGGCAGAGCGTACCGCTGCACCACTGACCATACATTCTGGGTCACCCATTGGCCCACTTATCTCTTGTCCAACCTCTTACCTAGAATCTTGTCCAATCTCTTGTCCAGAATCTTGTCCAACCTCTTACCTAGATTCTTGTCTAATCTTCTATCCAATATCTTGTCCAACTTCTTACCTAGATTCTTTTCCAATCTCTTGTCCAACCTCTTTCCTAGAATCCTATCTAATCTTGTTCAACCTCTTGCCTAGAATCTTGTCCAATCTGTTGTCCAACCTCTTACCTAGATTCTTGTCTAATCTTTTGTCCAATCTCTTGTCCAACTTCTTACCAAGATTCTTGTCTGATCTCTTGTCCAGAATCCTGTCTGATCTCTTGTCCAACATCTTTCCTAGAACCCTGTACAATCTCCCAATCAGCATCCTGTCTAGTATCTTGTCTAATCTCTATTCCAGCGTCTTGTCTCGTATCTTATCCAGCCTCTTGCTCAGCTTCCCATCCAATATCTTGTCTAGCCAAACCCCCTCATCAGCCAGCCCCTCAATCTTCTAGGATGGTCCCTTGTTTAGTCCTTGCTTCTTCGACCAGGCAGGAGCAACCCTCTACCGACATTACATCTCAGCTGAAGAAGGTCAAGGCTGATATCTCCATTTGGGATCTCATCCGTACTTCTTCAGAGCATCGAGAGAACTTCCTAAGGGTCTTTCAGGCTGCTCGAGTCTCCCCCACCATAGAACTGTCCGCTCTTGAGAATATGGTAGGCATGATTGCAGAGCCTTGTGTCGTTTCTTTTTTTCCAGCAAGGAGTCACTCTCAATAGGTGTTAATCATAACCAGTCCTTGTTCATTACGACGCAATATCAAAGCTTCTGTATTCCCCTCACTCTAGTGGATAACGGCACAAACTTTAATGTCTGCCATTTGTGCATAGCAAACAGAATCGGATTCAAAGCCGAGGATATCATACCAGCTGCGAAGGAATGTCGGCTTTTGATAACACGCATAACGACGCACTAGGGGTGCTGGTTACTCCTCTCATCTTAGGGCTTGTAGTCCTCGACGTCGAATTCTATATTGTGGATTTGGAGCCCTCTTTCAATCTTCTGCTCGGGCATCTTTGGTCGCACAAGCATCAGGCGATCCTCTCGACCCTTCACCGCATGGTTAAGCTCTACTGCGGTAATGACACAGTTGTTGTTACAATGGAAGATCTTGACCAAGAAAATATTGAGTCGGTCTCTGCTGTCTCCCTTCAGACCGTCCCAAGCCATCCGATGTGTTGTGGGTCAACCATTTCGAGCTTGTCAATTTCATTCCGACCCTCGTGCGTGTCAGTCACTTGATCGTTGGTGGCAATCCCTTTCGGATGATCGAAAACATATGTCGTAAATGGGGATACAAGAAAGGAGCACCACTCGAGCGACATGGCCATGGAATCTCTGAGCCCATCTAGGCCGGAGAAAAGTGAGAGTTCGAGGGATCAAGATACAAGTGGCAGTCACACCAAGACGAATAGTCACGTACCAGGAGGTACAATCAGATTTTTAATCCATCAAACCTCACCAACTTTGTCAGTGCAGGGATACTTGATCGCAATCAGAGTCAAGCTACTGCTGAAAAGAGTCAATGTCAGATGATGCAATCACAGCCTCAATCGTCGACAGTCACTTCAACAACATCAGTTACCGCTCCAACTGCAATCCTCGCAGTGGTAGCCCTACAAGTTGTCGTACCAACAGAGTCATAAGTGCAATCCCTCCAAGCCTTGGACAACAGTTACACCGGTCACACAGTCTGGATAAGCTAGAGGCAGAGCAAATCAGTCAATGGGCAAGTCAGTGACCTAGAACTACCGCCTCAAGAGCAGTTATCGGTCAAAGGAAAGGACCTTGAGTTAAGCTCAAAAGGAAAGTCGGGCAGCATCATTCCCATCAGCCAGCAGTAGTACAGCCGCTAGCCAGTATCACTCCTTTGTACATCAAAAAGCACCGGAGGCCGAAGCACCAAATCAACCCGGTTAGTCAGTAAACCTCATGGTCCAAGAGCCAAAGGTCATTTATCAAAGTCAGTGTGACTACACTAAGGAACCATCAGGCACAGAAATCATAGTACATTCTCTCCTTCGACGTTGCCAATCCAACCTTCAAAGAAGAAATCTTGTCAAAGCTCATCGTTTGTGAAGAAGAGGGTGATGACATGGAAGATGGCGAGACACTTGAATTCCAGCCTCACGACAATAATCCAGAGGGGCCAAATTTACATCAGGCAATCCAGTCTTGCGGACAATACATCTCCAGGACGGTCGAGACGAATTCCGACCTAACCTTGCATGGTTCCTACGTTATCAAGCCAGTTTATTTGGGAGGCGTAGCAATCCTTGGAGACATGGACAGTGTCGAGCTACCTGAGCCAAGCAACGCATGTTATCCAAAGTACTACCAATGAACAGAAGGCGTGTATCCTGGCCTTGCAAAGTATCCTTTCGTGCATCGTGCATCATCCACTACTCCATTATGCATGCATATTTCAAAATAATCAGTGATCCAAGTGCATTTAATCCATAGCATTTGTTTTTTTATTTTCATGCACACTCAGTAACTTAAGCATCTATAACTGCATCCATCCATGCATAAAGCATTAGCATCTCATCCCTATGACGAGAATTGGAATAGCTAGCCTGCTTGAGAAGGGTCTACACTTCTTCAGTTGTCACTACCCAGGCGTCATAGTGAGTGAGGGAGCCACCACCCAAACGTGGTTAGGTGAAATGTCCAAACTCCCATAGGGACTTACACCTCCAGAGGGAGATAAAATGTTAGGAGCGAGCATGAGTGTGAGCCAAATAGAAAAACGAAGAATATAAACAAGGGCAGAAAAGAAATAAGAAGACAGAAGCCTGCCCTAATAGAGAGAGGCAAGTAGGCCAACTCTATCCCTACCACTTACCTTGGGGAGGAGTCGAAGTGAACATCCCAAAGATCGAAGCAGCCCAAGGGACTAGCCACCCCTTGCATAAAATCCAAGCAGCGCAAGGGACTAGCCACCCCTTATATAAAATCCCAGTAGCCCCTCCAAATATGGATGTCCATTACCCCCAAGCGAGGGTTAGAGCGAGCCTACAAGCCTAAGAGGGAGAAAAGAAATATGTCAAAAGCCAAAAAGTAGGTCAAGTCCCCAAGAGTTTGACACGGAGCCTAACCTACTGAATAATCCATCCCAGAGAGCCACCAATAGCCTAGAAGTCCGAGTAGTGTCTTGTGAACCGAGGTCTTCTTCTCTTCTTATAGCAGGCATAATTAGCATTCCAAATTCATTCTGAGGGATGATATAACATAACACCATCATGCTTGCATGCATTGTCACTCATCCATTTTGCAAGGTCCCGCTAGGTCCCAAACCATGGGCATGTCAACTGCTCTTCAGCCAAAGACCTAGCAGAGGATATCGTACACCAGGGGCATGTCAGTTGCCTTTGTGCTGATAACCTTCCTCGTCAACAAGGGGCATGTCAGCTGTCCTGTTGGTTGACCTTTCTTGGGACAGTATCTTCGTCTAGAACATGTTGTCTACTCCATAGCTCGAGTGTGGAAATGAGGACAACAATAGCCGTGAGCCTCTGAGATCAGAGCAAAGTCAGAATATCCATACTCCTCTAATCAGCAAGAGAAAGCACAGTCAACAGTCTAATGCCAAAGTTAGACTACTAAGAAGTCAGCCGGTACACAACAATGAACTTGGAAAGATGTCAGAAATATCCAACAAGACTGTCTTCTTCGAGGAGGAAACGATGCCCTCGTGACACCCTTCTAGCCAAGCTCCATGCATCAGTGCAGAACCAAAGCAGCAGTTTATCCAGATCAGTCATCAAGTGAACAGACATAGCAGTCACACAACGAAACAAGCGAGCTACAGACAAGAACAGATCTCCTAACTAGCAAGCACGTTACACATAGCCTTTTTCCCTTTTCTCGTGTCTCCTTTAAGTTCGAAGGAGATTTGAGTTTTTTCCCTTTCTTGAGACTCCTTTAAGTCCGGAGGAGTCCCAAGTCGCTGATTCCTGGCCTCCAGGAACAACTCTTTATCCCTTTTCTCTTGTCTCCTTTAAGTCCGGAGGGGATTCGAGTTTTGTCCCTTTCTCGTGTCTCCTTTAAGTCCGGAGGAGATCCAAGTCGTTGGTTTCTTGTATCCTAGGACCAACAATCTATCCTTTCCTCGTATCTCCTTTAAGTCCGAAGGAGATCCGAATCGTTGGTTCCTTGTATCCTAGGACCAACCATCCATCCTTTTCTCGTGACTCCTCTAAGTTCGGTGGAGATCCGAGCCGCTGACTCCTTATATCCTAGGACCAGCATTCATCTTTCCTTCGATTCCTCTAAGGCCGGAGGAGGTTCGAGCTGTTGTCTTCTTGTATCCAAGGACCGACTCTTTCCCCATTGGGCTGATAACGCTAACTATCTAGCGGTGAGTCTGTCAACTCATCACAGGGCTGGTAACCCTAACTATCCGGTGATAGGTTCGTCAACTCATCACATGCAGATAACCTTGTGCGCTCAGGCAGTGTGCATGATAGCTTTTTTTAGCAGTCTCCGTCTTGTTTGAATGATTGTGATTGGCAAGGAATTGCCATTGCTGTAACATGTGCCAATTGTTTCAAACTGTTACCCTTTCTACTTGCCAAATAGGCATTGGGGTCCACCAAGTTAACAGTCAGGGATACCGTTTTGTTGCCCTAACCTGGACAAACGAAGCCATCTTGGGTTTCAGTACCAGGTGAGGCAGAATCCTATCTGTCCTGCTAGGACTTGTTCAGAGTAAACAAGTGTCATTTCTATCCTTTCTTAGATCAGGTGAGGTCTAGATGATCTCATCATAGGTTCGCCTCAGATGGACGAATCTTGATGCCCCTATCATCGGGCTGATAGCCCTAACTATTCGGTAATGAGTTCGTCAACTCATCAGCGGGCTGATAGCCCTAACTATCCGATAATGAGTCCGTCAACTCATCAGTGGGCTGATAGCCCTAACTATACGGTGTTGAGTCCGTCAACTCATTATCGGGCTGATAACCCGAACTGTCCGGTCGGTAGGTCTGTCAACTTACCATGCCTTGTCCTTTAGCTTGCAAGTTTGATAGTCTTATCTAATGCCCATTCTCTTGGGCTGATATCCCGAACTATCCAGTTGACAACCGTCATATTGTCAGGAGCGGGCTACTACCTCTAGACAATCCGGTTGACACCCGTCATCAGTCTATCCCTCGGTCGGCAAGTCCGGCATCTTGCCATGCATCCTTCCGGGTCGGAAGGTCCGCCATTCGCCTGGCTTGCCCCGGTGAATAAGTCTGACAGACTTGCCTAGGCACACCTCGACACGTTGGGAAATCCCTCATGCTCCTCTTCGAGAGCTGAGCTACCCACTGGTTTTCAACATCACCCTCATGCATCACCCAGCATTAGGGTGATCCTTTGCATTAGCATCATGCATGGGCCACGAGTCATGACTTTTCGGTGCATCCGCCGAATAAGTGGCTCACGGCCCCACAGCAAATACCACTCTCCCACAAACTTAGGTGGGGTGTCTTGTCAACCCTGAGCATCGGTCTCGATTCCCTCGACCTCACTCAGGGAGGGGCATCTGTAGACACCGCAATTTTGAAGTCACTTGGCAGTAGGCTACTTCGGATGACGCTTTGGTTGCAACCACCCAAAACCCTAGCCCAATCAGACCCACACTAGCCCACTCTTACCCAATTAAACTTGAAACCAAACAAATCAAATAAAATCCACTTCAAATCAAATTAATAAAACAAAAAAAATCCTAATTAAGTAAAATCAAATTAAACCCACTTAAAATCAAATAAAAACCCTAATTAATCAAATAAACACCATAATTAAGTAAAATTCAATTAAATCCACTTAAAATCAAATAAAAACCCTAATTAAGTAAAATCTAATTAAATCCACTTAAAAAACAATAAAAACCCTAATTAATTAAAATTCAAAATCCTAAATCAACCAAAAACCCTAAATAAACACAAAAACCCTAAATTAAAAACATAAAACCTTAAATAAACACAAAAACCCTAAAAAATCCCAAAACAAAAAAACCTAAACTAATCAAAACCCTAATTAAACCCTAAATTACAAAATTAAGAATTTAAACTAAACCCACAAAATCCAATTAAAAATCTAAAATTAAAACCCTAAAAATCCCAAAATAAAAATCAAAAGAAAAACCAAAATAAAAATCCAAAACCCTAAGCCCATTAAGCCCAATACTGTGTAATTGAAAAATGCAATTTCAAACATTATAAAACCAAAAAATAATTCCGGCGAGCTCCCTTTTCTCCGACGGCAACTCCGGTCAACCCTGAAATCACCGGAGCATATCCACAACCTTCCCGTGATCTCCGTCGAGCGTCCCCAGCCAGCGTGCTTGATCCAGCTGTGCCTAGTGGCTGAGGAGGTTGATCGACGGCCCTGCGGTGGTTCGCCGGGGATTAAAACCACACCGCCGATGCTTCTTCTCAAGAGGAGAGACCTGCAAGCTTCCAGCCTTCTCTTAGTGATCTAAAGCCCTTCTACCTTGACCATCAACCCACAAAAGCATCCAGCCCTAATTCCCCATGCCAACGGCCACCTTTTTCCGCAAACCAGAGCCACCAGAGGCGCCTCACCGTCGACCCTCCGCGTCGGAGAGGACATTGCACACGCTAGGTACAATTCTTCCACCTCTAGTTCAAGTCCGTATAGCCCTTTAGGTCCCCTAGGCCCCTGTATCGTGTCGCGGTGGAGCGGCGCCCCCCTGCACGCCGTCGTCCCCATCTCCGATGATGGGTTCACTTCCTCCAGTGACCCCATAGCCCTCTGCAGTGGAGCGAGCCCGCTGGGCCATCCTTCCTCCCTCTTCCTCTTTTCTCTTCTTCCATCAAGCCTCCTAGGCCATCTGAAGACCCAAAGACACCCCCGCCGACGCTCAGCCAGCCCTGTCACCGTCGCCGCTGCTACTCTCAGTGACCCTCCGCTGTGGAGACGCTTGAGGTCCCCTGGTTGCGTTAGCCTTGACCCACCTCCTCCGGAAGGCTCTCTGCATCACCACGAGCCACCCACGCTGCTCCCTTGCCGTCTGGACTGCTGGAACGCGCCGCCGATCCACCGCAGCCTCACCGTTGGCATAGGGGATGGGGGAATCGACTAGGACCACCCTAGCCATCGTCGAAGCCACCAGAAGACACCTCGTGTCGCCCCAGAGCTTTCCCATCTATCGCCACACTGCTTCAGCCCCCAGGACTCCGCCGCGCCGCGTCGTCGTCTTCTCCGTCGTCGTTCGGAGGACACCGCCAAAGCGCGAGTTGGGGGGAGGCCTCAGGCCTCCCTAGCCTTGCCCAACCTCCCAGGGATGCTCGTTGTGCCTCCGGGAAGCTTCCACAGCCACCGCATGCCCCCCTCTGCCGTTGGATAGCTACTGGTACCTCGCCGGAGGGAGAACGCCGGCAATCCTTCGGTGATCTTCGAATGAACTTTTTTTTTGGCCCAGGCCCTTTAGTTTAGGTTTATCTCTATCAGGTCCTTATTTTATTACATTTAAATCCTTTTTTAATTCATATGGGTCCAAACATTTGCATTTTAGTCCCTCTAGTTTTAAAATACTTTCTATTGTTTTGTTTTCTCTGAGTTGTGCATGTGACCCCTTGAATATTTTATATTTTAATTCCTAACATATTAATGCATGTTTTATCATATATAGGTCCCTGAAACCATGATTTCTTTGCATTTAAGTCCTGAACATATACATTTAGCCCCTTGGAATCTTTAAGATGATTTTCCTCTGGGAAATTTGCAGTCTGAGCCCTAAGATATTTAAAAATCACACTGACTACTATTAAAATGGAATTTTCTTTACAGTTTGGTCCTAGACTTTTGCATGAAGCCCCAGAACTTTAAAAAATGAGTTTTCCTTACACATTTTGCATCCTAGACCTCAGGAAACATCATAATTGCACTGACCAGTATAAAATCCCACTTTTTATCACATGAAGGTCTTGAAATTTTGCATAAAAGTCCCTGGATTCACATCAAATCATTCCTAAGCACATATAATTTGCATATAGGCCCTTAGATTATTTCTAAATCCATCATTTAGGACTTTAAATGTTTTCTTGCATATTTTGGGACATTTTTCACTCATTACATCTCAATTTCTACACTCAGTCTTGCATAGTCCTTGTTTGAGCCATTCTTTAGAGTTTTTGCATATTTAGGCACTTATCCATGCATTTCATATCACTTTCTCCTCGCATTTGCATCCTTATATGGCAAGCCGGCTTCCCATGCCTTTCCTTTATGGATTTCTTTCTTCATTTTTGGCCTCAGAGTTTCTTATCCTTTATTTGGTTTGATTGACTTTAATCTTACATTTCTGATTTTTTGATTTGATTTGTGTTTCATAGCCTGAGGGCATACATTAACATGCCAGATGGCCGACATTGTCCCCACTACGGATTATTTTCCCCTTTTTGATTTTCATAACTTTCTCCATGTTTCCGATTCACTTTGTCTTCAGAGTTTTTTATCTGATATCCAATTTGATTGGCTTTAATCCTACATTTCAGATTTTATTTGGGTTTCATCGCCCAAGGGCGTACATTAACCTGAAGGCCGACATTTGTCCCTACAACAGATTATTTTTCCCCTTTTTGATTTTCACGACTGTTTCATGATTCCGAGGACTCGGGTTGACTTGGCTTGTCATCTTTTTGATATCATTATATTTTTCAGAAGCGTTCTTTAACAAAACCTCGTCATTTCATGTGATTTTTTTTGTGATTTTGTCAATTCATGTGGATTTCTTTGCAGTTTTCTCACACTGTCTTGCACATTCATCCAATCTTGTCATGGCATACATATTAGCATGATTAGAGCATGATCCAGGTTTAGCAAACATCCATCTAGCCTTTAGCAAGCAATTAGACTAGAAAGACCGAGTTTCTCAGGCGTATGAGGGTGCCTAAGACCTTCCTTGTGCGTAATAGGAATCCTTACCCATCCTCTGGTTAGCAGACATCCAGCCTTCACATCTGCACCTTAGGCATTCATCTTTTTTGTGGTTTTCCTCGTCTTTCCTTTAAAAGACTAGGTGGCAACTCCTTTTCTTTTTCTTTTATCTTTCCTTGCGCTTTCGCCAACTTGGCATGGTTGTGATCTCTTTCCCTCTTACGTGGCTCCGCGTCGGACCTCCTCGGGTCGACATGGTCACAACTATCTTGACCGATGAATCTTCTTTCGAGGGAGGAGGTACCAATGCTTGTGTGGTGGTCGGGACTGCAACAAGATGTGCCTCAACTTCTATTAGTCCATCTCCCATGAATTTGATTATCTTCCCTTGATGAGGAAATTTTAAGCACTAATGGCGCGAGGAGGTGACTACCTTAATTTCTTAGATCCATTGGCGCCCTAAGATGAGTCGATGGAAGATGGACGCATCAACTACTATTAGTTCCATGTTTGTTTCTATCAGGCCAATGGCGACCTTGACATTAATCTTACCTTGCGTCCTTTTCTTGTTGTTATCATACCCTGATACTATTAGGGCTGCTGGGAGTAGCTGGTCTTCCCTGAGTTCGATTAGATTGAAAGTTTCTAAGGAGCATATATTCAGGGTTGCCCTTGTATCCACTAGTACCCGAGAGAGTTCATAACCAATTATCCTAACAGTAACGCTTAAGGGCAAAGTCCTTTTCTCAGGAGGTGCCAGTTTAGAGTCTGTGAAGAACAAGGTGGGCTCTATAAAGGTTGCAATCGCAACTGCCACCAGTGATTCTACAGGCATGTCTTCTAGTACTTGGGCTTTCTTGAGGACTTCCATCAAGATGTCTCGATGTCACTCGGAAGCTTTGATCTGCTCGTTGATGGATATCCTTGCCTGCGTCTTTCATAACTGCTCTAGAATGTCAAATTCTCCCTCCGTTCTTTTAGGGACATCGAATTCTCAGTGTGGGGGAGGCAGGCCCTTTTCTACAGCAACTGGGGGTGGTGCCACTTGATTTGAAACCCAACCTGCTCTGGTGATAGGTGGTTGTTGGTATGCCTCATTGTCCTAGGTAGGTTTTATCAATGATGTGGGCCTTCTTAACAAAGATCCCCCTAGCTTCTAGCATGTCCATGGCGAAGTAGTGACATGCTTAGCTGCATAGGGTTCACGCAAGGTTGCTGGGTGTATCCTTGTGTAGAGCTTCTGCCTATTCCATATTGGAACCCTTGAAAATTTTGTGCCTGTTTATGCCAACAACTGTTGTCGATCCATCCTCCTATCGGCCATCTGTTGGAAGCTACCGATGGTGGTTCTTCATTGTCGAGTCTTGGTAGAGCCGGTGCCCAAATCATTCCTCCATCCTTATCATGATCAGCTCAGATGGTGATTACCCTCCCTTGATGTTGAGACTTGAGGAGTTGATGTACCAGGGAGGCGACAGCCTGAATTTCTGCTTGCCAAGATCTCCCTTGAATCAGGGGCTCAGTTAGGTCTTGTTCCATGATGACAACTGTGGTAGTACTAGTGAGGAGTCCATTGGTGATGTCTAGTTGGGTGGTACCAACTGCTTCCCTTAGACTTCTATCATATGTTGCGTAAGCGAAACGTTGTTCAGTGATCTGGTCTTCCTTGGTGCCTACGTACTCAAAAGTGGACATGGAACAGACACTTCGACTAGCACCGGTATCAATGAGCACTCCGGTCAAGGAAAAGTCGTTGACCATTACAGAGATGATCAACGGATGAGAGCGCTCCTCTAGTGGCAGTAGTTCTATATCTTTGAAGGTGATGTCGCTCTACTCAGAGTCTGTAACGCTTTCAATAGTTCGTACAATGGGGTCTCGATGATCCAAGTTGTCAGGCAACTGCTACTCATCATTGGGGAGGGTGCCGAGGTGATCAAGAAAGTCAGTATCACTAGTGAGCTCATCCAACTAAGTGTCCCATGTGTCATTTGTTTGGTCCTCCCATTCTTCGTTAGACAGCACTTCCTGGATTGGCGTTGTAGGTTCATCAAACTCCTCTCTTTCAACATTAGGTGGTCATAAGTCTAGGTTCATCTGCACGTGCTGAAAGGTTACTAACTTAGCTTGATCTGTGGGCCACCTATCTTCGACACTCACCTGAGCTATTGTGTGATTTAGCATGGGATTCTAATGTATTTGCATCTTGGGTTTTTCTGCCTGAGCCATCTTCAATCTTTCTCTGAGAGAGGGTCACATGATCTCCCCCTTATTATTCAAGTCATATATTTTGTCCTTTACCACAAAGCACTCCTCCAAAGTATGCCTATTTCTTTGATGGTATAGGCAATACTTAGTCATATCAGTGTTGGGAGCATTTGGCCTAGGCATCGGGAGCTGTAGATCTCCGCTCTTGACCGGCATCCTGAATACGTCACTGAGTGCTTTAGGGAGTGGTGGATAGTGTTGTTGCTTTGGGCCTCTATAGGTTTATGGCGGGAGGACATTGTGATAGTTCCTTGACCCCTGATGTTGCCCCTTGTACTGGTTGTTGGGTTGCACTTGTTACACATACATTGGGTAGGCCGGAGGCTACTGATACTGCCATTACTGAGGCTATGGGCATTGTGCTTGGTATTCTACTGGAGGCCCTTGATACAGATTTGGTTGAGGCTTTGGGGGTTGTTGATACTACTGTTAGCACTAGGTCAGAGGTTCCTTATACTGTCCTTGGCATCCAAGCTGATGTTGACGGTCCTTGCGTCCTTTCCAACCTTGCTGCGTTGAAAACTACGCAATGCCCCTAGAGATTCCATCTATAATGCGTCCGACAGTCTTCTTCTTGCCTTTCCCTTTAAACTCCAAGAAAGGTAAGTCGTCCTTGTTGCGAAGGACATTGGCAGTATGTTGGTATAGTTGGGGTACGTATGGAGGTCCCCCGTGAGTAGGCCTGTCCTGAGTACTCCCGTAGTATTCATAGCTATGATTTTGACAGCCTGACTCTTTGAGATGTAGCATTTAGTCCTGGTTGCCATGTCTCTCCATTGGCTTGCATGGGTGATGGAGTCTTCATTTGGTTTCATTTTTTCAGCAAATAGATCTCCGATTGTGGGTTTGTGCGGCACGCTGTGACTGTATTGGTTCAGGAATTTTTCCTCCATCATCTTGAAATCACAAAGATCATACATTGCGAGGGTGTCAAACCATTTTAATGCTTCACCCTCCAATGATTTGAAGAAGAGGTAGACTGTGAGCCCATGGTCATCTCTATAGGGTAGTGCATCCCTGGTAAACATAGCAAGGTGACTCCTAGGGTCACTTGTCCCATCGTACTTTTTCATCTTCAGTAGCTTGAATCCTAGTGGTAGGCTGAAATGTGGGAATTTAGAAGTGTTAAAGCCCGTCGGTGCCTATAAAGTGACCCTAGCATCTACTAGTGGTTCTGCAATTAGACGTTTGATATCTAGATTTGGATGGCCGGTTGCCCTTGGATTTGGTACCCCTGTGCTAGATTGGTTTGGTATGGTTGAAGGGGGTTATATGGCGAGGAGAAGGGTGAAGGTTGAGCTGGAGGGTAATTGGACTGCATCGTTGGAGGTGGTGTGGGTGGTGGGGTTGCCCCTAGGTAATTTGGTGGAATGTAGCTTTGTGGTGGTTGAGGGATTGATGGGTAGGTAGGGGTAGTGGCGTATGGTACTCACGAACTTTGACCAGGAAAGTGGATGGTAGGACGGGGTGGTACTGAGTAAGTAGGTGCAGTCAAGGGGCCTTGGTGAGAGCTTAGGAGAGGAGATCCATGTGCTAAGTGGGACTGGTGCTGTCAACGAGCCATTCTTGAAGATTGGTACTATGCCAGGAACTACAGTGTATCTCTGACTACTCCCTCAAGCAATTGATGTGAGTTGGCTGATGCTAAGCTTGCAGTTGCCCTTGTGAGCATGTGACCAAACGAGGCACTCCAAGGTTGGGAGTACTTAGCCTCTTCCTCCTCTTCAATTTCTTTGTCAACATACTGTACTTGGTCCTCGTTTGGAGTTGAGACTATGAGGGGAGGACTTCCAGTAGAGTAGTTGTATGGTATACACACGTGAGGAAACTTTTGATGTGCTTTTTGTTGTATGAACTTTGGAGTGTCCGACTGCTCGGTATTGGATGTAGGAGGGTTGAAGAAGAACTCATGCTGGGTCCTAGAATTATGATCCTGTGTTGTGAAGGTCAAGGCAGTTGTGGTGGCTTGGACCATGCTTGACGTGGTTGACATGTTGAGAGGGTTGAAGTATGAATTCAACCACTTTTGATGGGTCATTTATGGCATTGCTTGGCTTCCTTGATGGTGTATTACAACTGACTCAAAAGAAAATGAAAATTACAGACTCCGTGCAACGCTTTGCTATACCCTACTACAAATGTCTAGGAATGCGAAAGAAATACAGACTCGAATACAAATAAACACATAGAGGATGTTCATGACTCTGTTTAACAAAGAACTTAAAGACTTAGGACTGTGACAATGTCTCTATGACTTGCTATTGCATGCACAAACCAAATCACCCCGTAAACAAGTCAAACAGAAATGGCATTGCCTGTCAGTGCAGTGTTAGAAGGCATCGCCGATTAGGAGAGCGGTGAAGAGCGTTGCCGATCAGTCAGGCAGCACGTGCCTCTATCTGGTCCAGCAACCGAGACCTGTCCTGGACAGACCTAACGTCAAACAAACCTAATTAAGCAATCAAGTTTCAAATAAAATGCAGATTTTAAATGGTTTGGATAGTTGATTAATGATTTGATCAACCTACGTTCTCTTAACCTGTTAGATTCCTATGGCAAAGGGGTGAGGCTGACTTCAGGGACTCTAAGGGTCACTCAATGGGATTAGGCCTCTTCAGTACTGCTCTTTGACCTTTGTTAGAGTCTACTAAGAGGGCCTAGACTGCGAGTTCGTCTCTCTAAAGAGGAGTCCGCAACCTAGGATTATATCCTTAGGGTCAGTTCTAGTAAACCACAAAGTAGTAAATAAATAGAGAATAATAAAGTTCAAGTATCTACTAGGATATATTACTGACTCAGAGAGAGGGATGGAGTCAGAAACATGTCCCTAGGACACTTGAGGTTTCCCGGTCTAGTAATCACAACCAAACACAAAGCATGGATGAGCGACTAGCACTGGCCCAGTTCACTCGCCTCGGTTGTTTGAACTAGAGAGGGATTCCTAAGGAACTTTAACTTTACTGTAAAATAATTAGTTTCTGCCTTATTGGCAGAGAGAAAACAAACATAAAGACCATTAAAAAAAACCTAAAAGAGATAGTGGACAGGAATTTTTTTTTCGACTGCTGTAGATCAGAAAAAACAGCACAAACTACTAAAAATCTAGAAATTTGCAGTGAAAACCCTAAGTCTGTTCCTATCGCCGCATTGGGAGGTGTTGTTTTGTGTCGTCGACTGAAGTCAGATGAGATACGTTGCTGGTGTTGCAGGTGGCTAGGGATCAAAGTCCTATTTGTTAAGAAAAAACTCGACAAAAGGGTCTGGAGTGCTGTGAAATCCTATGCGCATGACTTCGAGGACCTAAAATGACTCGCAGACCTACGAAAATAAATGAAAGTGGAAGGGAAAAATGACACTCACATAGCACGAGAGTTGGCTCAAAAGCTAGTCCCACTGTGATTGCCAACTTTTGTTGATGTTTGCTCGTGATTGCTCCTATTCGAGGTGGAATTCTGAGATATGGTTGAGAGTTGTGGTCATAGATTCTCCAGCTCACTTGATCAACGATTGAATGTCGTCTAGCAGCTTCCTCATGCAATGTGATGTCTTTCCCTTAAAAAAAAGTGAGTTTGGATTAGATCTAGGTGTAATAAATATGGTCAGACAAACATAAAGTAACATGAATTGATGCAACTAATACTAACTGGGGGTTGTCCCCACATGCATATGCAATGGGTTATCTAAGAATGCAATGATTGTAAAAAAAAAGGAATTGGAAGACACTCCATTCACCCTTATGCAATTGACATGGAGTGGAAAAAATGGAGGCACAGGCGTAGCTTCAGAACAAAAGAGATGGAGCTAAAGGAATGGGTTTCCTCTAGAGATTTTAGCAGGGCTTCACCTGGGTTTCACTCTCTAAACAAACTTCCCTCTGAAATCTCTTTGGCCTCTTCTAGTCTCAAGGTCTAGGGGTCTATTTATAGGCACCAAGATGTCAGATTTCGTAAAAAAACAAGTCAAGGAAATATCTAGATATTAAACTAGATTTGAAAATTCAAAAAAAGGATATTTTATTCTTGTCGCCAATGAGACTGACGACGTATCCAGATATGTCGTTAGAGGGATCAGCGATAGCCCAACAAACTCTATTTTTTGTTGCAGAAAATAGACGAAATTATATCTTTAGGGCTAGTCACCGTCCTAGGTGGCGTTAAGGACTAAATATCTCCACATTTAAAATTAAAATCCAAAACTGATCCAGCAAATATCTAGAAAAAACATGCGACTTGTCCTGCCAATTTTAAACTCTCTCGTAACGGCTAGAATATTCTAGAAAATATTTGATTTCAAAAATCAAATTCCAAATCCAAATCAAAATCAAATATCTATCTTAAAGATAACATCCCCAATAATTACGAGAATTATGTTAAATATATCTATAACTTATCCCACACTCGTAACTAATTAGATTTTTAGAATTTTAGCATATGTAGAAATTATCTTTTTAAATTATATGTCATTCTAGCATTCAAAAAATGATAATTAATATCATATCTCAATTTTGGCATTGATACAAATATATGATATTAAAATCAACGTCATTTATTATTCTAGAAATTTTTGGAATTATTTGGCATTGATAAAGACTTATATGATATTCCATAAATATTTAAGTACTTAGAAAGTCCTAAAAATTAGAATAATTTTGGAAAAAATCATGATAATATTTCTAAATACCCCATATATTCTATTAAAGCGTGGGATGACATATTATCTCGAGAGAAAATTCTAGGGTGTCAATTACCTGTTGAGGTGGCTCCATATTCTAGTCGCCTGTATATGTGGTGACAGCATGTGTCGCCTCCCACAGTGGCGCCTAGACTTGTCACCAGTCTCGATGGCATAATTATGGTTTCTTGCATTTTACTCCTTATCTTTTACATTAAATCCAGAGAGATTCCTTAAATGTCCGAAAAATACTTGGAAATTGCATGAAATCATAAAAACATCTCCATTAAGTTCAGAGTACTTAAATCTACCACCAATTTGAATATGGTTAGAGTGTTAGCTTTACCATAGCTAGCGACTCACACCGAAACATTCAAGGGACTCAAGCCTGCCACTAGCTTAAGTATATTAGCTCTGCCACAGCTAACCACCTTGAATCAAGTAAACTCAAGGATGTTCTAAAAGACATCTTGAAAAATCTAGAAAATGAGTCAGAGAACCTTAACTACGTGATCTAGAGTGCCTCAAATGTTCCTATCCTTGATGGACTATAGGAAATGCGAAAATGGGATATATACAATAGTATCATCATCATGCATCAAAATATAAAAGAAATAAAAAACCAAAAAAATAGAAAATAAAAAAAATACAAAAAAATAGAAATACCAAACAACAAAAAATAGAAAAATCAAAAAACACAAAAAAAAAACCATCTTGCATTCCATCTTGCCTGATGAGGAAAATCGAAAAGTTTGCCTGCATCGAAGCGAACTCCTCCTCCTCAAATGACACTGCCCAGACAACTAAGTAAGCGAGGGAGCCACCACCATTGCATGGCCGAACGAAAATGTCCAAACTCCGCTAGGGACCTGTACCTCCATGAGGGAGATAAAATGCTATGGTGACTAAGCGAGTGAGGGAAAAAAAAAACATCCGCATAGGCATAAAAGAGAAAGAAGAAAGAAGGAGAAGATAGAAGTGAGTCCAATAGCGAGGCGTGCGGTGTAACTCTATCCCTACCATATCTTGGAGAGGAGTTAGAGCATGCGCTTAAAAGTCCACACTTTCAAGGGACTAACCCCTCCTCCTACAATAAAAGCCTCTAGTCGAGACCAGGTGCCTATTTTCCTCCCAACCAGGGATAGAGTGAACCCGAGTATTTATGAGGGAACAAAAATAAAAAAGTATCAGTGATTTCAAAAAAGCAGGTGTTGGATTTTAACGAGTTTGGCATGGAGCTTGATCCATCACACCACCCAACACATCAAATTTGAGCACCACCACTCACCCATTAAGAGCCACCTACAACTTTTGAGTTTTGGTAGGGTCCATTGAGTCGAGGGCGTCCTTCTCCTTCCACAGGCATATAGCTTTCCAGTGTAACTGAGGGTAACAAACCCAAAAAAAAAAAAAAAAAAACAAAGAAAATCATAAAAATTGCATCTAGTCAATAAGGCATATTTACTTGCTAAGCAATAGAAATCATCCATGATCCATAGCATACTTGCATGCAACAATAAAATCTACTACAGTAATCATCTTTATGCATACCTTGGTTGTTCAAACCTCTATGCTTGCATATTGCATTGCCTTGCAGTTTTTCACAAAACATCTTAAACTAGGGGCATTCTAGCTGTTTCCTGGTTAGTGCGCATGCAGAACGATCTAATACAATTCACCCTACCTTTTGAACTTAATTCAGAGTCGCAGTTGAATATGCATGCCTTCAGAGACTTCAACGAGTAAGCGTTGTTTCTCGCCTCAGCTAGCATAAGCATTAGTAAGTTCGACAGTCTAGAGTGCTCTACAGTCACATCTCTTGCGGTGGCTTGGCCTGATACCGGGGGCATCTGCTTTTGCCTAGCTACCTCTCGATCTGTCCACCTCTTCCTTCCTGCATTGTCCTTTCCTTGATATAATGTCCAATAATATTTTCTATGATGAAAGTTGTTTTGAAAAATGGTTTGGCAAAGGAAATACATGTTTTGAAAAAGGTTTTCCGAGGTTTTTGGTCGGATCCACATAGCAGTAGGATAGTGTAACCATGCCGTCGGGGATGGTCACAAATAAATAATATTATGTGTGCCAAAAGCGGCAAAGCCACGACAAAAAGAAAAGAAGAAAAAAAATGCAAAAAATGCAAGAGTCACCACCTAGTCTATTAAAAATGGAAGACAAGGAAAATCATATAACACATGAAAAATCATGAAGAGAAAATAAAAAAGGGGCTGCGCAAACTAGAAATGCGGGTAAGGATCCCTATTACGTACGAGGAAGGTGTTAGGCACCCTCGTACGCTCGATAAATCGGTCTTCTATTGATTTCTCTTTTGCTCATGAAATGTCGGCTTTGTAGCCTTTGCTGTACGCCTGAGGGCGATATGCTATGCCATGCAAATGCGTGTGGTGTCTAAAGTATAGGTGCATGATGTGTAGTGGTGTGTCCTAATGCTCAGAAATATCGCTCGTGTGCTGGGCCAAGAGTTGATGCAATAATATTGCATATAAGATCAAAGATCTAATATCTGGAGCGATTTATCATCCTTGCTTTCTACATGGCTAAATGCAATCTAAAATGCAAGAAAACTGCTGAAAACAAATCTGTGCCTTCCTAATGCATCAAGGAAGAAAACCAGATGAAAACCTAGAAGCAAATC
>JAMKQA010022734.1:0-21989 GCA_024699735.1 Posidonia australis
TTCTTGCATTTTTACCCTGATTTTATGTAGAATTGATTTAAATGCATGTTTTAGTGGTAGAATTGCATTCTGACCCCTAGAGAACTTCATTTTAACTACGGATGCACATTTGACCCTAAGATTCTTCATACTTACATAGAATATATTTTCCTATGTATTTTTGACGACTTGGGCTTCAGAACTTCAGTTTTCCTCAGAATTTGGACTTTTTACACAAAACCCCCTAGACTTCTCACATTTGCATTCACACTTACATTTTGGATGGCTTTTCACATCTTTTTGCACAAATTTTCTCGTCTTTTCTTCTCGACTTTGCGTATGTTTTCCTAGCTTGATTTCAGTTGGGTTTACTCCCCGTTTTCCAGATTTTCCCAAGTTTTCCGTGGTTTTGACTTGTTTTGGTTTTCCATTGCCCAAAGGCGTAAAGTAAAAGGCTTGTCAAAGTCGGCATGGTCCCAGAATGAGGATTATTTTCCCCTTTTGATTTTTTCGGATTTATCTTAATTTCTACTGATTTGCAAGACGCTTTCCGAGAATTTCTCGATTTTCACGATTTTCCTCATCGCCCGAGGGCATACAGTAACAGGCCTGAGGGCCGACATTTGACCCCATCACGGATTATTTTTCCCCCTTTTTGATTTTCACGACTTTTTCCATGATATTCGATATGACTATCTTTATTCCATGTTTTTGAATTTTTGGAATTTGATTTGGATTTTATCGCCCAAGGGCGTACAGTAACAGGCTTGAGGGCCGACATTTGACCCCCATCACGGGTTATTTCTTTCCCTTTTTGATTTTCACGACTTTTTCCATGATTCCAAGAACAAGGATTTACTCGACTTTTAATCCTTTTGACATCAACATGGTTTTCGAAGGCGTTCTTTACAAAAACATCGTCGTTTCATGTGGTTTTCTGCGATTTTGTCAATTCATGTGAGTTTCTCCACAATTTTTGTACATCGTCTTGCACATCCATCCAGTATTGTCTAGGCACTCACATCAGCATGATTAGAACACAATCTAGGCATAACAAACACTCATTCAGCCTCAAGCAAGCAAATTAGACTAGAAAGACCGAGTTTCTCGGGCGTACGGGAGTGCCTAACACCTTCTCCGTGCGTAATAGGAATTCTTACCCATCCTCTGGTTAGTAGACATCTGGCCTTCACGTTTGCGTCTCTTTCATTCACTTTTAGTGAATCGTTTGTGGTTTTCCTCGTCTTTCCCTTAAAAAACTAGGTGGCGACTTCATTTCTCTCCCTCTCGTCCCATCTCGCACCCTCACCTTCTCGGCATGGCTGTGGCCTCCTTACACCCCCTCGCCGGGGGCACGGTCACAGACACGAAACCATATGTGAGAGCATGTTATTTGTTGTAAGATTTCATTTCATAAGTAAGTAACTTAAACCATTTTAAGATCAATTATAAAGTGTAGTCACAATCAAGTGGTTCAAACAAAATTTCATTCCATAGATCAGAATTGAAAATTGTTCATAGCTCATAATCTATAATCGGTTCATACAATGAAAAATATGAAAAATAGGAGAAAATGAGAGTAGATCAATCTTCCAGTGGAGACGGAGGATGTTGGAATTTTACGAGCTCCTGATGATATTCTTCTAATTTTTCATTGACTTGCTCCCAACGGTTGTAAGAGTCAATGACATGATTATCGAGTCGGGAGAAAAGCAAGTCGACATCATATTGAAGTTGTTGAATTTTATTGCATGATGATTGGTGTGCTTCCTCGATTTTATCAAAGCTCTGATTCATGTACTCTTGAAGAGATAAGAAGAGTGAGAAAATGTGTTCTTTAGTCCCTTCTTATTCTTCATCTAAGGAATCAGGAGTAGGAACCCAAGAAGAGACAGATTGAACACTTTTTGAGGCTTTTACTAATTAAATGATTTGGTTTGCTTTCAATTTCATTCAAACCAATCAACATGATTCAATATGTGATTTTATCAAATCAAACTATGCACACCCTTAATAAACTAGTATTGTATTAGCAGGACCAATGATCAAGATGACCTCAAAAACTAGGTTTTGGGTCTAACTGGGCCTTAGAGAAGGCCATTCTAAGTTGAAACCAAATCAAGGCCTAACTAGGCCAGGACGTAAATGAGTGTTAACCTAGAAATTTGGGCATGGACCCAACCCAAAACTGTTGGACTAGCTCAATTATTGTTACCCATAGATGATGTGGCTTATGAAATTCGATGCCTTTAAAACAAATCGTTGCGAAACCTTAGCATATTTTTTATTTTTCAAAAAAGCTAACCTAAGCAGGTTAATACCATATATGTATTATCAAAAACAAATTCCACAAAATCCTTTTTTCACTCCTTCCAATCAATTAAAAAATGGTACAACTTCTTATCATTTAATATTAAAATTTTATCATGTTCTAGACAAAATCGTTACATTACGCCCTTGCCACACAAAACACAACATGTACATTCATGAACCACTAGTTGACCTTGACCTTGACCTTAATTGTGCCAATAAGGGTTGTAAACAGAGTGAATACATAACAAATCTGTTAATATCTAAATCTAAAATTTTCCATCCACATCTAATATCTTATTTGTATTTGAATGAATTTTAATTTTAACAATTATATCTAACTTTGTTAGATACATCTAGATTCAGATATTATTCGTATTTGACCAAAACATCTAAATACAAATAAATCTATATCCACATTCGATAAACATATGATATCAGATATATATCCAAAATATAGTTAAATGTAAACAATAAATAATAAACTTGTAAGATTTTTCACTAGTACATAATCCATTTTAATAGGAATTAAATGTAAACAACAAATTAAAATAAAAAATTAAAACTAAAATATATGTGAAGATAATTGATTATTTACACATTAGATAGGTTATGCAAATATTTTATCAATACAAATATTTTTCAGAAACGGATTTTTTTTTCTAATCGAATATATCAACATTCATATTCAATCCAAAAAATTTTCATTTTCATTTTTTAAATTCAAATTCACTCAGATGTTTTTTCGTATAGATGCAAAACGGATTTTTGAATTTGAGACATCATCACACACACCTCCAAATGTCATCTTCGGAGAAATTCAAATTTTGAGGTGCACAAGCCAACAGTAGGTTGCTTCCTCAAAACGTGCTACGCCGACCGTTGGATTTCTCCGATCCGACGGCTGTCCTTCCGTTCCCAGAGAAAACCTCCTCTTTGTCGGTTCAAAACCAGTTCGTCCCAGTCCCACCTAACCCTTTTCCCACCCACCGCTCGAGCTCCTCCCCTCGCCCTCCCCCTCTCCGGCGCAGATCCAAGGTATCTCCTCCTCATCTTGCTATTTTTCTGTTGTGTCCACTTTGTTTTGTTTGCTTGGTTCTGCTGCTATTTTGGTATGATAAATTTGAAGGTTTGTGCTTTTGTGGGTGCGGTGTTGGTGTTGAGAAATGGGATCGTTTTCGCGTTTTGGACAACTAAAGTTATAGGAATCGATGAGGAGAGGAGGGGAGTTGCTATTAATTTTTTTCCTTTGCATTTCTCGTTTTGGATATGTGGTAGTCTTCGTTTTGATTATGCGAGATTTTGCGTTGGTTTGATCTGGAAATGGAGGGTGAGGAGCATGTTGTAGTTTAGTTTTTTTTTTTTTTAAATATAGCAGTTAATGTTCGGATTTTTGTTGTTGGAGGATTTCATTTTGTCCCTTTTACGCTCTATATACTTGACGAAAATCCCTCAAGAATGTTTCTTATTTTGGGATCTTGATCGTTGGATTTGGGTTTGTATTTTGGCTAAAAAATTATTTTTTCCTTTTACATTTATCTATTCCTGTGTTTCTTTTTTTTTATCTAACACATTTGTTTCAAATGATTAGATCAGAATGAGATTGATTCGGTTTGCAGAGATTTAGATCACGTTTCTCTAATTGCATATAGTTGTTTGATGCATAGAACCAGTTTTGGCATCTTTGACCGTTATTTTTTTCCTCTTCAGTGTTTTGTTGGTGTGCTGCTGTTTGTCTCTGTGGTCTTGTGCTCAATTGATTCTAGCGTTATCTCAAATCCCTTTTATGCAGTTGTCTTACTTATATATGGTTGCCCTATGTTTAGCCTTTATTTATTGGCATTTCAATGGGTCCAATAACTTGTTATTTTTGGTGATTATTTAGGTGCTGCAGAAACATTTCATCATGGAGATTGCAGAGCAAAGCTTTCAGCATCGCACATTTACAATTAAGCTTTGGCCACCAAGCCAGAGCACACGCATGATGCTTGTAGAGCGGATGACCAAGAACCTTTCCTCTGAATCCATATTCTCCAGAAAGTATGGTCTCCTGAGCAAAGAAGAAGCCAGTTTGGATGCTAAGGAAATAGAGGAAGCAGGTTTTGCTATTGCCAATGACCATTACGAGAAAGAGCCTGATGGTGATGGAAGCTCAGCAGTGCAGCTCTATGCTAAGGAAACTAGCAAGCTTATGCTAGAAGTTATCAAGAGAGGGCCTAAATCGAAAGAGAAAGGTGTCATGAGTACAGTTGACAAAGATTCTATTCAACCAAAAACTGTATTTGATATATCTGGGGGCCAGAGAGCTTTTCTTGATGGTGATGAAGCAGCTGAGCTTCTCAAGCCACTAACAGAGAAAGGAAACTCGTATACAAAAATATGCTTCAGCAATAGGAGCTTTGGTTTGGATGCTGCACACGTTGCAGAACCTATCCTTGCATCCATCAAAAATCAGTTGATAGAAGTGGATCTTTCGGACTTTGTTGCCGGAAGGCCAGAAGATGAAGCACTCGAAGTCATGAGGATTTTTTCTTTAGTCTTAGAGGGCTGTGTGTTGAAATATCTTGACCTGTCAAACAATGCCTTGGGTGAAAAAGGTGTAAGGGCATTTGATTCACTCCTGAAATCTCAGGACAGCTTAGAGAAACTATATTTGATGAATGATGGCATATCACCAGAAGCTGCAGAAGCAGTCTGTGAGCTTCTTCCATCCACAAAGAAGCTCAAGGTTCTTCATTTCCACAACAATATGACTGGTGATGAGGGTGCATTTGCCATTGCTGAACTTGTGAAACATTCTCCCTTGCTGGAGGATTTTAGATGCTCATCTACCAGGGTGGACTCAGAGGGAGGAATTAAGTTGGCAGAGAGTCTAGGGAGTTGCTCTCAGTTGAGAAAGCTTGATATAAGAGACAACATGTTTGGTGTTGATGCTGGTACAGTTTTAAGCAAAACTCTTTCAAAGCTTGAGGCTCTTACCGAAATATACCTTAGCTACTTGAATTTGGAAGATGAGGGAACCATTGCAATTTCCAATGCCCTAAAGGAAGGTGTTCCTTGTCTTGAAGTCATAGAGATTGCCGGTAATGAGATCACAGCTAATGCTGTCCGTGCATTAGCTGAGTGCTTTGCGTCTAAGAAGCTACTCAAAAAGTTGAATTTGTCTGAGAATGAACTCATGGATGAGGGAGCAGTTATTATTGGCAAAACACTGGAAAATGGTCATGAATATTTGAAGGAACTTGATATGAGCAGCAACTCAATCAGAAGGGCTGGTGCAAGGTGTTTGGCACAGGCAGTAGTTTCTAACAAGCCTGAATTTACTCTTCTGAACTTAAATGGCAATGCTATCTCTGATGAAGGGATTGACGAAGTGAAGGAAATCCTGAAATTGGGGAAGAACTCAGTTGATGTGCTCGGACCATTGGATGAGAATGATGTTGAAGGAGAAGGTGATGAGGGTGAAGAGGAGGGCGAAGAGGAAGGTGGTGCTGTTGGCGAGGATGAACTGGAGTCAAAGCTTCAGCATCTCAAAGTTGACCAGTAGAATTACTCTGGGAATCTTAACCAGCAGTGATTTTGCCTGTTCTGTTACAGGAGTGTAGTTTAGTTGTCTTTGGTTTGGGAGAGGGAGAGAGAGAAGGAAGAACCGGGAGCGTCAGTGTTAGTCAATACTGTGCTTTGTAGAACCTCTAGATCACTTTGGAACCTCCTGGGAAGGTTTGTGGTTTATGTTGTGGCTGTCTTTATTGTTGGACACTACTGGCCATTTCATAATGGTTATGGCTGTCTCTTATCGGTTGTGAGTGTATCTCTCTATTTCGATCTCCTACAGTGTTGAAGGGATCTTGCTTCCTCTTGCTGTGCTAGTTTGTATTTTTGGCATTCTACTTGCCACTATCTAATCCCATTACTATTCATTGAAAAATGAAATAATCGCACTGTAGAGCTTAGTTATCGTTGGGTTATATGGGACTAGACACCCCTCTGTATGGCGTTTCTTTGAACGAATCTCATTTGGAATAACTGAAGTAGTAAACTGGCGAATTCTTACATGTTGAATTGATTTCACGAAAGTAGTGTTCCCGATGTGGGAATAAATAGTTAGCTGTGAATGGGCGTGATTTATAAAGCATGAAATTTGATACCGTCATTAGGAGTTTTGAAATTCTGAAACAATCTGGAAATGAACCGAACTAAGAACGATAGTTGTCTAGTTTCCTAATTAAATTGTCGTTTCGGGGACCGTCACTCTGCAAACTCTTGTTCTTATCCATTATATCAAGAGTACGTGGTTGAATAGAGAATCGCTGAGGTCTACTTGGATAACCTGGTTAAAGAAGTCCATACTTAAAAATTAAAAAAGGAGTAAAGTGATTCCTTCTTTTTTTTGGACGAATTTGCCCCTAACAATTACAATATATGTTGATCATGATCTAATTATATTTTCTTAAGTATAAAATAGACTAGAACAATAGAACTACTATTAAAAATAATGAAAATGCAAATTGAAAAAGGTTTTCCCCTGAATTTTTTATTATCTAAACTTAATTTAGTGCAATTAAACAAAAAGGAGTGAGAAAACAAATTGTAAATCATGGAAAGGGTTTTGTTCGACCTAAGCAACCACCTCAAAGATCTTATGTAGATCGACGCAAGTTATATTTCATAGAAAACTATAATTCATGAAAATACTTAGTACATTTCATTAACATAATTTGAAACCAAATAGATAAGGTTAAAGTTAAAACAAGAAATACCATTAAAAAAACATGCAAATAAACAAGTGGGTGTGTTTGTCTATGGTACCCACATGAGTATTAAAAGAAATTGTTGGATACATCCTGACCATTTATCTAAACATATGGATGGTGGGATTTATAGTTGCAAATAAATAATTACAATCACCTATTAGTAATTACAACTCTGTGAGATAATCCCTTGGGTATCGTATAATTTTCCATTAAATTTTTTTTTTGAAGTATTGAAAACTAAATGTATAAGGTTAAAATGCTAAACTATTAAATAATGAAAAGCAAAGGCAATAAGATTAAAAAACAAGAGCTATGATCGGAAAAATAAAGAAATTGCAAAAGAAAACTATTGCACCGTTTCAATATCTTAATTACTAAATTGATTACAAAAAAATATATTAAAATAAGAATATTTATTCAAAATAATAAAAAGTGGATAATCTAGGACTATTTGAAAATTCTAATTTTAATACAATTGAAATCAAAAGGAATGAATAAAAAAGCAAATAAAAAATTAGAACTATTATAAAAAATAATTAAACATTTAATACAAATAGAAAGAAAATGTAAAAGTACTTGCATTATTTTAGTTTATTTATCTCTAATTTTCACAAGAAAATATTAATAAACTCTATCTTTATGGGATTATTAAATGAAATTATTCAACACATGCATTTGCATGTGCTTCTTTTCTAGTAAAAGAAAAGAGAATAGAGGAAAAGTAAAAAGACTATTCAGCCATTTGTTCAAGGAGCAATGCTCTTTGCTTGATCTAGCATTTCTTTATCTGGAGTCATAGCAACTAGTAAACCAGGGTTCGAAGGGCCTTAAGGAAAAAAGAGAGAACATCTCTACCCATTTGTTCAAGAAGCAATGCATTATTGTTATTCTGTCTTTTATTTTTGGTCACGCGTTAAGTCGAACCCATCAACTTTCTGCACAACAGTTAATTATGGAGTAAAGTATAAAAGGTCGTAGCCAACAAAGACATAGGGAAAGCAATGCGCAGACAGTACTTCAATAACAATATAGGAATAAACATTGATGTACATCTGATGTCGGACAAATTCCTGAAACGTATTTTCTTGTGCCATGTTAAAAATGAAAACAGAAGGTATGAAGAACCGCTTCAAAACTCTTAGTTCATAGTGTACAAGTTAATGCTACACAGCACGGCTTGAATTGCCTTGTGTGAAGGACTACAACATTTTATATAAACAATGAAAAGGGAACCAACCATGTTTACAGTCTACGATCTAACAAAATTTCATGCTATGTAATAAATATGAGACTCAGAGAGAAAAAGTAATGCAAGAGTTAGCCCTGCAGGGATATAGCGGCTGCATCCTTGTGGTGCATCTCCTTGACTTTCTTTTCTACACCTTTTCTTGACTTGGTTGATTTTCTTTTCCTGGACGAAGTTTTACGCTTCACATCAGACACATCCGCTTGCTCTTTGCTGGCATGGTTGGAGATGACATTTGCATGTGTATTCTTGCTTTTCAACAAAACAGGTTCTTCAGGTGCCGCAGAGCTCACATCTGGCTCTATCACAGACATTCCAGCCAGAGTATAATCCAGTAAGAAGGTGCTCCTTACAAGACGGTCTAATCGGCTGAAATGTCTTTGGGTGTAAAGTAGAAGTCCTTCAAGGAGTTCACTTATTCCTTTTATCTGAAGACAACATCAAATGGCTAGTGAACAGGGTGATATCAAGTGCTTGTACAGTGGAAGTAAAACAAAGAGCAAAATAAAGAGTATACCATCTAAAATGTTTTGATGGTACTTTCAGAGATCACTGAGCATCATATATCTAATAATGGGTACAATATAATGATGCACATTTTAGCGAAGTGGAAAATAATAGTAAACTTATAACAAAATGATCACATGATAATTACAAAACTAACAACCAGATCATTAAATTAGACAAGTTTGATGAATTTCCTGCCCCAATTATTTACCATTATACTCTTATGAAAATGTGTTGATATGTCTTATACACATGACCTTTGGGGGTACCTTATTGACCAAGGCAAGTCTTCAACATGTTAAGCCATTCATCAAAAAAATTGATATGAAAATGTAGAGATAAATAGAATTGGAACATCATGCAGGACAATTACCTCAATAATGTCTGTTGGAGGATATAGTTTAAAGATCTGAAAAAGCACAAGCTGTGCAACATGACATAGTTTGGGTTTTGTATTCCATTCTCGAATGTATTCTAGAAGCAAGCGGATCTCTTCCTTTCCAAGAGCATTAAGAGCTTTCTTTGTTGTCTGGTTGGCAACTTTTTTCCTGCAGATCATATATGTTACAGACATATTTACTAGCAAAAGGAAGACCACTACATTCAGCAATAAGCTATTCTGACCTGCAAAGCAGTGCAAATATTTCATAAAGCTTGTGGGGCCTGCGTAGTTCAAATGCAAGTTTAATAGCTTTTGTATAATCTTCATCTGTCAATGCATTTTCCAGTTCCTGTCCTCTCAAAACTTCCTCTTCCTAAATACACAGAAGAGGCAGCATATCAGGCAGCAAAGAAGTAGTACAAGAAACAGTATGGGCAACATAGTAAAGCGTTATGCGATCCTACAACTGATCACTTTGCAATTCAAGTTCCTCAGTATGTTAATAAGGCACAGAACAAACATTCTCCACATGAGGTCACTTTGTTTGCTTTTCCTTAACAGCACTACCAGGTTGATTAGTTCATTCACAGCATACTTAACAGCCACAGGAATGACATGGATCATTGGGTATTAGATCAAATACTTAAAAGTGCTACAGTACTATTGTAGAACTGAGTCTGTGCTTGCTATTTATGATATCACATGCAACAAACACATAACTCATTCAACTCCAAATAACAGCAGACCTGAACAGACACTGCTATAGGAAATTAAAATTAAAAAAAACAATTAATGCTTACTTCTTTACGGAAGGCTTCCTCCTTATCGGCGGCAGTACAATCATGCCACAAATTAACAACTGCATCACCTCCACCAGTTGCCAGCATTTCAGTTTTCCTTCCAACAGCCAGTGCCCAAATCTACACAGAAGATTAACCAATCAAAACACAAGATAATGTATATTTAGCAAATCCATAGACCAAAAATAGAAGAGTTGCAACAAGCATATAGCATACTTCAAGCATAGCACAAGGCACAGGTGGATGAACCAGTGCTTGATCTCAGCGCAAGATCGGATTTTGGTTAGGAACTTAGCATATGAAAACCTATTGAAAAGGAAAGGGGTGAAATTATCCAAGAATTTGAAAATCCTAGATCATGAGAGAAACTAAAGGAAGGAGGATATCAATAGAATTTCAAACTTTTTAGAGGAAAATGTTTCACATTTTATACTATAGGCTAGTTAATTGAAATTTGAAAACAAATTAACACAGTAAACTACAATTTACCAATGTCATTCTCATTTAAAACAGCACATTGAAATTCAACCAAAAAACTCTAAATTGAGTCATTAGGAAACCAACAATGTGGCACCCAATTGGTAACTATCTTTTACAAGTCTATCTAATCTTTTTCTTAATTATGTCAATCTAATATTATCCATCATCATTTATTGTACTTCCAAAAGGTAGAAATATATATATTTGCAACCCCTTCCACCCCACCCCACCCCACCCCAAAAAAAAGGTAGAGATAAAGAAAAGAAAGAAAGAAAGGTAACCATTCACAAACACCAGTAACATTAGCCATTGCTAAGAGAAATTAAAACCTTGTCTTCATGATGGTCATAAGTAGCAACACATTCATTTGTTTTAACTGTCCATAGCTTGACCAAGCCATCAGCCCCTGAACAAAAGTTTTTAATAAAAGGTTATAAATACAAGATGGAGTATAAATGGAATACATGTATGGTGTTTACCAGAAGAAACAATTTGTGTTCCACGGGAAAGAAAAGATGCTCGTAATACACTTGAAGTATGGCCTTCAAACGTCTTTAAACATGAACCATCCGACACAGCCCATATTTTTATTGTTTGATCACCAGAAGACGTTAATACACATTGATCCACAGGAGAGAATTCCACAGACCAAATTCCCCTCTTGTGGCCTTTAAGTACAACAGAGAGTGCTAGATTGGGAAGCTTCCATATGCACGCCGTACGATCCTAGAAAACATAAAAATCAGAAAGATTAGAAAAGTCTCGTTTGACAATCAGGCAGCTTAGCAGTGATTGTTCTTACTTGGGAACCGGTACAGACAAGACTATCATTTGGTGCAACAGCAATGGAATTAATATCTTTATCATGAGCGGCAACAATAGCTTTCGTCTTTAATATAACTTCCTTCTCTTCACCATTAGAAAGACCATGTAAACTCCACAATTTGATTGTATGATCACTGCAACAAAGATATAAGTAAAAACTATCCTTATGGAATATCTGGCAAGTTATGTTCTGTGCACCCATCATATTATATGTGATTAGAGATACAAAACTCTTGTGAAAAATAGAATATATCTATTATACCCATCAAATAAACAGTTAAGTATGTAAGTCCCAAAGGATGGCTAGTTGTAACAGATACAATATTTGTCCAGTCTTGTTGTTTCGGACATTCATGTGATTTCTAAATTATAAGTCTAAATTGCATAAATTTATTTTGAGAACATCATTTCAAACCTCATGTGTTATGTGATACTCGTCCCCCCTTTTTTGTTGTGTTACAACTGACAAGTATCATGGAAAAAGAAGGTTTGCAATGAAATCTCCCTCTCAAAATATAAAAATTATACAACTTCGTTCCAAAATTATAGACTTTGAAGGAATGTAAACAAGAAAATAAAATACAACTAGACCAAAAAATAGGCCGGCCAGGCACTACTAGACACCATTTTTATGTTTATGTTTTGTGCATTTTAGCTGAACAAAAGATGAGAAGAAGTGCATTCTGAGGAATTGGAGTTCTGTTGTTGTTCAGGCTCCTAGAGTCCGTGTCATCATCTTTCCTTTTCAGACCTTTTTGAAAAGAGAAAGGAATTTCATTGTATATGAAAAAACAAAGGTGTGTAAAGTCCTTAGAGAAACCTGAGGAGTCATTTGAACTTTGGGTTTGTGAAATAATTAGTTACCAAGAGTTTTGGTGAATCGACAAATTTGATGTGATGCATGGCCAAATTTTGCTTGAAAAATGGTTTGCTTTTTTTTAAATGATTTGTTGGCTGATGGGGTTTTCCGGTTGTCTTCAGTTTCGGTTTACATACGTATATGCATGGAGTTCTTTTATAAAAGTATAGCAGATTTTAGGTAATTTCAGGTATCCTGTTGCACTCCCTGCATTATTAATTATTATAAGCATTAACATAGTGGGAGGGGAGGGAGTGAGATGGATGTGACACAAATCTTAACAAAAAATGAGGAATGACTCTGCAATAGGTAATATTTTTAGCACGCTTTAGCACACATCTCTGCAAGTTCATCACAAGGAATGGCTGGACAAAAATAAACAACGGTAGTAGCAAGGGCAGGGGCTTTACAATTGGTAAATGCAACTTGAAAGTTCATCTCAGAAGCAAATTAGAACTGACTTACAAAATAACAAAAGCTGAATCAGGAATTCAGCAAAGTACAAACATAAAAGCAACTACATACTAAACAACATGAAAAGCGCCCCATTCTTAAAAATAGATTCTGCAAGAAAAAAAGTCTCCTCTCTGGTCTGAGAACAATGGTCAAAAACATTAAAACCACAATGCTTGAAAACAGGTGGGAGTTATTAGAAAAGGAGGAGAAACTAACTACCTGAAATGAATTGCTGATCCTAATGATAAAATTGATCTAAAACTGTGCTTCAAGTAAGTTGATTACGAATTTTTCAATGTCTTGTTTCATTCAAAAGGTAAGTCCAAAAATCTAGACAGGGCTGACTTAGATTGCATTTTTTTAATATTCAAGAATCAACATTGATGTCTTTCCTTGGGAAGTGTAAATTGATTTGATACCACGAAAGAGTTCGATTGTGAGGCTCATGATTCATTTTCATTTGATGGGCCGAAAAAGCGACATAGCGCATGCTTAGGATTGCTAATATGCCCCAACCTGTCTAGAACCACATTACATTTGAGGCTTTGAATGGGTGAGCCAGCTTGAGTCAAAACAAGTGACTATCAAATTTCTGAAGAGAATTGCCATAATAAGATTCTTTCTCCCTTAATTTGACATCGGGAATTGCCACCCTTCCCTTGACAAGGCCCATGGAGAATGTAAACAGAAACATAGAAATATGTGGCAGGTAAAAACTGAAATATGACATTTTGCAAGTAAACCTCACCTGCTACCACTGACAAAAAAATCCCTGCCTTTCTTTGAGAAAGCAACAGCTCCAACGGCCCCCATATGGCCAGTACCAACTCCTATACATTGCCGACTTTCAGCTTCCCATAGTCTAACCTATGCGCAGAAAAGATAGGCTAATCAGATATCTAAATTCCAAACAATGACCAAATAATTAAATTACTAGTGCAGAAGGTGCAACCCAGTCATTCCAGAGAACAGAACAATAGTCTTCTTGTAACAACAGAATATTAAGATAAGTTATGAAGAAACTATACAGCTGTGCACCACAAGGAGTACAGACTAAAATTTGTCATTCTGAAGATATACATTTACATTAAATTGCTCATGTACAATAAGTGTTTGAAATCAGTGGGGTCTGATACCAACTGTAAGAATGCATAATTACTCCCAATAGTATCCATAGCTTGAAAAGGTTATGGTGGAAAATTAAAACTCACATTGTTGTCCTTGCTTCCAGTTACGATAAGTATTTTCCCATTATATGAAGCACAAGTGTCAAGGCAAAGCACAGTATCTGTATGTCCAGCTAAGACATAGGAACATGACATGGATGAAAGATCATATACCCTCACCTACAAAAAAAATTAAATCAAAAGACTACATATAAACAAACATGGGTTAAGCACTCAACGACAGGAAACAAAAGGAAAATGAAGCAAGGACAGAGAAGTTAGAGAGCCTTGAGATCAGGTGAAGCAACAGGTCTAAGTAGTTAGTAGTTAGTACCATAAATTCATCAAAATGATGAACAAGATAGAAGTCAAAAAAAGTAGTTGTGTACCTGTTCTAGATTTGTAGCCACAGCCAGAAATTGCTCCTCCTCGTCCAAGAACTTTAGGTCCACAATCTCCTCATTGTAGCCTACAAGTCGTCTTTGAAGATTCAATTTAAGTGTCCCTTTGACAGATTGTGCAGTGGAGTAAAATAGGAACTGCTGATCAGCAGTGACACATAACAATCCTAGATTTGAAGGCAATATAACAGCTTTAATAAACCCCCTTCTTGATTCATCCTTGTCTGAACAAATGGTGGCATCTGATGTTTGCTGCTCTAATAAGCATGTTGCTCTGTACAACAGTAAATAAAATCCATACTGGAATAAAAAACAACAAACTCAACTTTTTGTGGTCAGATAAATTACTGACTTACCCTTCAGAACTCCATATCCGCACAATGCCACGTTCGCCAACAGTCAGAAAGTAACTTACGGAGGAATCATGTCCCTTTGACATCTTCCTGGACAGTTCAATTGAGGCCACACGGGAAGCCAAAGCAGTTCCAGGATAAACAATACATACAGTTTCAACCATCTCATATGTTGGAATTGTTGTCATTAAGCTATAATTCTGCAAGTTCCATATATTGACAACCTGAAAATGTTTACTGTAATTAGCATTCTACAGCTTCCAGCTAGATAATAATCAAATGCTATACAAAAGAGGAGCTGAAATTTCTGTAACAAGATTTTGACTTTCAAAGCAAGCCAGGATAAAAAACAATATATAATCTAGCCTATACAAGAAAAAGAATTTCTAGCAAAGTTGTTTAAAAAAGAATAATCAAGAACTGCTTCTTTTAACCAAAAAACAGTACAAAATTGATTACATAGTTATGAAGAACAAGAATAGATCATGCCTGGTCTCTTCCAGCACTAAACAATGTTTGACCATTTGCAGATATTGCCAAAGATGTTACTGCTGAGAAATGTTTTCCAAGCACTGAGATGCATTTCTTCCTTTCCAGGTTCCAAACTCGAACAGTTGCGTCATCACTTCCTGAGAAAAGCTAAACCATTCAAAATAAAACATATGATCAAAGCCGAGCTCGACAATAACACCATTTGCAAAACCAAAACAGATAACTATGTAACAGCTTGCAAACAAAGATTAATAAAACAGTCCTACAAGTTTTTCTCTTCAACACGGTTTTCTTTTCTTTTTGCTTTAGCTTACCTTTTGTTATATTTTAAAGGCATCCCAACAGAAACATAATCCTAATAATTTATTGTTATGTTTTAGATCCATATTACTTAATGTGGAGAAGCAGTTAAAGTGGATTTTATTTTTCATTTCATTCTATTATGAAGTCCGTATATGCATGTATTTTCAAAAAATGAAACCAACACTTTTATAAAAAGGAAATAACTCACATATCTTCTACCATTTGCTAGCTTAACTTGATGTGTCTTGCATATGTAGCATAGCATGTTATAGATCGCAATCACATGATTATAAAATGAAGCCAAAAACAGATACACAGAAACAATGTGACCTAATTTGTTTAGAGACAGTGAGGATACACGATACGACAATATTAGACATGCACATAATTATAAAGCTAGTTGCTCCTCTTATCTTGGACTCACAAGTAGGCGATTTGGATCAGGATGGAACATAATGCTTGTGACAACACCTTGATGGCCTTTAAAGAAATGTGTGCAGAATCCACCATCTACATCCCATACAAGCACTTTTTTATCTGCTCCAGCTGTAGCAAGCAATCCCCCTGATAGATGACATGCCATGCCCATGACTGGACCATCATGACCCTAGCAGAATAAGAAGCAAACAACAAAAGTAAATGATTGTACATTCTTCAATAAGACGAACTTAGTGTCCGCTTGTATGGCCTGAATGACATATTTCAGAGGCACTCAAAATAAAATAAAATTATTTTACAACTCCAATGTGTTTTCCACTGTTTTGATAATTCATAAAAGGTTAAAAAATACATTTGATAACAGAGTAATACATCATTAACTAAAGTTTTTCTATTTAAAAGTAAGTGGAACCTCTCTTTTTCTCGTGAAGAACTATGGAATGCAACACCAATAATGGTATTGAAATCGATGTCCATGTTGAATGCAACACGAATAATGAGGATTCTCAACCTTATACGAATACACTGTTAAGCACTACACCAACCGAACAAAAAGCATAGCTCATTCAATGTGTGACTATTCCCCCAGTTAGGGGTCACAGGTTTGAACCTAATAGGTGCAGAACCTTTTTTTTTTAACACACTACACCAAACATGTTAAATGAGCATCCAAGTCAAATTTTAAAACAAACATCTTTTTACCTTGATCACGAGTTCACAACCTTAAAAGTTTGTAGTCATGCAGTTAACTTACTGCTAAAAAAACTATGCAGTTAACTTCATTTAAACACAAAAGCAATATTTTCTCATTATGTTGCTTGCAGAGTCCAAGAGTTCGGCATTAACTAAAAAGAAAAGACTAACGTGACTGCAAATTTCTACAAATATTACATTGACGTGGTGGACAAAAAAACCTTCCTTGACTGAAAAAATATACATAATACGATCGAGTGACTGCTATCTATTACCAGTTACTCACTTGTCTACTTAAAACCAAATAAGCGCCTAATGCAATGTTAATTTCAAAACGAAACTTTTTCACCATGAAACAAAATCAATACCTTCCAGGACCGTATACACTTTAAGGACGACATCTCCCAGACTCGAATGAGCCGACTATGACTCGCCGAGAACAGGAACCTATCGTCGGGACTAAGCCCAAGCGCGGTGACGTTCTCCGAGTCCCCCTCGAGAGTACCTCTGACGGATGCATCGGAGGAGCTGACGATCTTGATGTTCTCGTTGCAGGCGCATGCAAGGAAGGCCCCGTCGGAGGATACGGCGAGTGCACCGCCACTGTAGAACTGCTGCAGGGAGGGCGCGCATCGGTAGTTCGTCTTTTCCGCCATTGGCACTGGAAGAGTTTTGCTCTCCCGGGTTTGTGGTGGAGGATTCTAGTGTTGGGGGCGGTAGGAATGGAGGGAGAGAAGAGTACGGAACGACTAAAACCCTCGTGGAGCCGTCGGGCGAGATTTTGGTGACGAGGGGCCGACGGGATTTCTGAGGAGTGAGGCGGGGGTTCCCGGATCCGATACTGCTGGAATCCTTGATCAGGTTTAGTCCTTTTCTTAGGTCTGTGCACAAATTTTGATAGAAATTATTAAGAATTGGAATTTCATGGGAGTTTTGTGCATCTAGAGAGTACTGGATTTGATTTGGACGAAAAGTGAATTCATGTTGATCAAGTGAAATATTGATGTTTGTAAATATTGTTGGAAATGAAACCAATGGAAAGTAAATTCCGTCAGATTCTAAAGTATAAAAGTCTAACCCACACCTCATTTCTCACCCCCTCCCCTGAAATTTCACCAGATTTCCCCCCAATCTCTCTCCTCCTCACGAAAATCCTCTCCGCAGTCCTCCCCCTCCCCGCAGTCCTCCTCCCTGCGTCCCCGCGTCCTCCCCTCCCTGCAGTCCTCCTCCTCCCCGCGTCCTCCTCCCTGCGCCGGTGGGGTGGCGCTGGGGTGGATCTTCTCGGCTTCCGCTTGCGTGAAACACCTGGACTTGAGCGGGAATAGGATGTCCGACTCCATCCCGACGTTCTCCAACTGCTCTCAACTCGAGTACATAGACATCTCGTCGAACAACTTTTCGGAGATCGGAGGCGTTGGTCTCTTCTCCGAGTGCGAGAGCTTGGGCTTCCTGAACGTTTCTTCCAACCTTAAATCCGAGGAGGTCCCGAGGGTGCTATTCGGGAGATGCCGGAGCTTGGCGAAGCTGGACATGTCGTTCAACAACTTGTCTAGTTCCATTCCCGATGACTTCTCCTCCTACGCCAACAGAATCGCTGTCGAAGCTCTCGAGTCTGGAGTTGCTCGACTTGAGCTCCAACGCATTGTCTGGATCGATCCCGCTCAGGCTCTGCCTTGGCGAAGCTGGGGAGGATCTTGTTAGTGGTGTGGTGTCGGCGTCCACGGGCACGGGGAGATCGAGGACAAGGCCACAGGGAAGAATAAGAAATTTAATTTCCTTTACTTTCTTGAGGATGCATAAATAACAAGTTCCAGAGTCAACAAGAAATCAATTTCCTTTACTTTTCAATTCCAGGTAATTCCTGTTGACTCTGGAATTTTAATTCTTAACAATTCTTATCAAATTTTGTGCACAAACAGTCCATCAGAGTCAACAGGAATTATCTAGAATTGGAAAGTAAAGGAAATTGATTTCCTATTGACCAAATTTCTTGTTATTTGTGCATGTTCAAGAAAGCAAAGGAAATGAGACACACCCACACTCACAGCCCCACCAGCCTCACCCCCAACCCCACAGCCACAGCCCCACCGGCCTCACCCCCAACCCTTCGGCCGCCGTCGGCATGGCAGACCACCACGCCCTGCCCAGCACGTTTTCCGGAAACACCGTCCTTATCCTCGACTACGGCTCCCAGTACACCCATCTCATCACCCATCGGATTCGCCATCTCTCCGTCTTCTCTCTCTGCGTCTCTGGCACCGCTACCATCTAGGCCATTGCCGACCACAAACCGAAGGTAATCATCCTTTCCAGCGGCCCCCACTCCGTCCACGCCGACGAGGCCCCATGCTTCCCCTATCAGTTCTTGGAGTATGTGGTGGAGAATGAGGTGTACGTGTTGGGAATCTGCTATGGGATGCAGCTCTTGGTGCAGAGGCTCGCCGTGAGCTTCATAACGAAACGGAGGTGGTTGTGGGTTGTGGTGTGGTGGTCGAGTGGTGGGGAGCGGTGGGTGATTCTGGTCGTCGGGGAGGATGTGGCGACGGTGATCATGGTGGTGCTCTGACTCCTCCTCTGGCGGAGGCCGAGGTCGCCCAACCTGGGAAATCCAGTTGTTGGGAGGAAGGTGATGGTGGTAGAGGAGGAGGGAAGCAGTGGTGGTGGGCCAGTGTTTTGGGGGGTTCAAGTAAAACTGACGACGGTGGGGAGGAGGACGACAACGAGGGGGAAGCCCTGGATGGTGAGGAGGGAAAGGAGGAGGACGATGACAGGGAGGGGGAGGAGGAGGACGGTGGGAGAGGGGTTTTCGCGAGAGAAGGGAGATTGGGGTGTAAGTCAGGAAATCAGGTGAAATTCCATGGGAGGTGTGGTGAAATGAAAAGTATTGGGATTTAAATACTCTGGAAAGTAAAGAAAATGAGTTTCCTTTGAAATCATTTCAGATCAAATGCACAAACACCATCATTTTAGATGGTTAATAGGAAATGAGATTCCCATCAAATCATTTCTTGTACTTTCTAGATGCACAAACCTCACCTTAATGTTTATTTAATAGAATTTTTCTGTAACTTATGGACATGTACCTTTTCATAAAAACTAAAAAAGTAACTTTTCATAAAAACCAAAAAAGTCTAAAAACTCTACTAAGTAGACTTAAGCAACAATATGCTTCTCAGATTCATCTAGCTTCTGTAAGAATATTTCCTTTACGATTAATGGGCCTGTTTGTGCACAAAATTTGACAGGAAATAGAATTCCAGAGTCAACAGGATTTACCAGGAAATGGAAAGTAAGAGAAATTGATTTCCTATTGACCAAGTTTCCTATTATTTGTGCCTATTCAGGAAAACAATGGAAACTAGAATATAGGTGTTTGTGCTTATCAACAAATTTCAAAGGAAAACAGACGTTGATAATTTCATAATTATTAACTTAAAACTCAATCAAATATCTCTCAAAATATAAATTTGAGTCAAATAAAAGTTCAAATAACATTACAAATTCCCCATTCTGAAATGAACTAGACGACAATTTTAGCTAAAATGAATTAAAACGAACAAACAGACTAAGAATTCCCCATTCTTTTTCTTTCTCAACTGAAATGAACTGGCAACAGAAGCACCATATGAATGGAAGCTTAAAAACAGTTAAAAGAGAATTTTAAAAAACATAAGAGAAATCAAAACAACAGTTTCAACATTGAAAACCAAGGGACAATTTCAAGCAAAATAGAGCTCGAACCATTGGGACGCACCATCTAGGCCACTCACCGGCCTAACCTCCGTCGCTCGACTACCCACAGGCCTGACCTCGAGCACAATAGAGCTTGGCATCGGGCACCACGAGCAGAATTCAACCCAGCTCCGGCTAGCACAGAATGCCAGCAGGACCTCCAGCCAGCCATCAGACTCCGACGACCCGAGGTTTGCCGCTGGCACCCATGCTAGTCGTTCCCTCAGGCCCCTCGACACACGCGTGTCGACGAACCAGCGTGTCACTCCGGCCACCATCGACCAAGCCGTCGACGATAGTCCAGACGGAGCAGAGGATGTCGAGTCGGAGGAGAAGGAAAAGGATACATAGGGAAATACAAGCAAAGAGAAGGAGAGAGGGCTTACCATATTCTGGTCGTCCACCATCGCCCGTGCAAGCCCCAGTCAGCCCTCAGTCCATGCCCACCACGAACGCTCGATCAAGCTACCTCCTCGTGCCGCCACATTAAGTCGAAGCTCGTCGTCGTAAGCTCCACCGAGCCCTAGCGTCGTCGACAAAGAGGGAGAGGGAGTTGCAGCCGTCGCAAGCTCCACTGAACCCTAGCTGCGTCGAAGGTGGAAGACGACGACGACTTGAGGACATCGACGATGGCGCTGCATCGGAAGGGGAAGACGACGACGCTGTGTCGACGGATCAAGGCACGGGGGTTACTGATTTCCGTCGACGATTTTAGGGCATAGAGGAGAGGTGTCGGCGGGTTGAGGAGGATAACGTGGGAGAGGAAGAGGGGCCAGAGGTGAGAAACGAGAGGTGTGAGAATCTGCTGAAATTCCACGAAAATGGGTGAGAAATGAAAAGATTTGGTTATTATAGACTCCAGAAAGTAAAGGAAATAAATTTCCTTTGAAATCATTTCTGGTCAAAGTGCACAAACACTTATATTTTGTATAGTCAATAGGAAATGAGATTCTCATCAAATCATTTCTTGTGCTTTCTAGGTGCACAAACCCCCACTAGAAGTTTAAGAAAGGTAGCTTCTAACTATAAGCTGTTTTTTTATTTTCTTTTTTCTCATTTGTCTTTTTTTGATTTTGATTATTTCTTTATAAACCTTCCATGCTTACAGATTTCCTACAAGCATTGGGTGTTAGAGCTCTCCCCAAACTCTCGAGCCTCCTCTCCTCTTCTATATTGTCCTCCCAGAGAACAACGGACTAGGCTTGGCGACGATCTACGTGTGTATCGACTACCTCCAGGAGCTCTCCCCCACAAAGCATGAGCTCCTACAGTCGGTGTTGATGTCCATGGTGCAGGTCCCATTCTACAAACACTAGGCACTAAAGCTCAAGGCAGTGGTCTCGTTTCTCAAATTGTTGTTGTTCATGCTTGCCTCCTCCTTGCTTAAAATGGTCTCCATTAGATTCGTCGCTATCGTCCTTAGCCTCGATTGGCATCGGTAAAATTAGATCAAAAGAAGTAGTTTTGTTTGCTACATTTGTGAGAGAGAGAGAGAGAGAGAGAGAGAGAGAGAGGGGAGGCTGTCATTTGGTGGTATTTTTCTCATTCAACATAAGACCAAAAATCAGAATTTAATTTAGTTTTGATTTTGCCAAACAATTTCTATCATTTTCTATAGAAAGTTGACTTTTACATTGCATCTCAAAAGCTAGCTTTTAGCAAATGAACCAAATGTCTGTTGGCTTTATTAGCCTTATCTTGATTTTGATGATAACAAAAGACTAATGTGCTTTATGAGAATATTTCATAGTTCATATTTGTGAGGAAGATCATTGAAAGACTCAATAGATTCAAGCATAAAAAGGACGATATC
>JAMKQA010022735.1:0-36368 GCA_024699735.1 Posidonia australis
ACCCCTGATTGACTTAAGGCCCTTTCTATGCAGATAACAATGCCTATCCCTGATTTTCAAGAGAAGCAAATATAATTTTAGAATGCTAAACACTAGCAGAAGTATATTAGTATCTAAAAGAAGTCATTTTGTTACCTCAGAATTCCCTCCAAAACATTGGGTAAGAGCTTAAAACTCTTTCACATCACCCAATAGTGTTGAAGTAGCAAGGGCATTTACATAATTAACATCCTCTTTTGCTACCCCTGATTGACTTAAGGCCCTTTCTATGCAGATAACAATGCCTATCCCTGATTTTCAAGAGAAGCAAATATAATTTTAGAATGCTAAACACTAGCAGAAGTATATTAGTATCTAAAAGAAGTCATTTTGTTACCTCAGAATTCCCTCCAAAACATTGGGTAAGAGCTTAAAACTCTTTCACATCACCCAATAGTGTTGAAGTAGCAAGGGCATTTACATAATTAACATCCTCTTTTGCTACCCCTGATTGACTTAAGGCCCTTTCTATGCAGATAACAATGCCTATCCCTGATTTTCAAGAGAAGCAAATATAATTTTAGAATGCTAAACACTAGCAAAAGTATGTTAGTATCTAAAATAAATCAAGCAATTATTTCTCACCATCAGGATGTGGCTGAGTCATATGATAGGCATCACAGCTGAAGCTTCCACCAAGAAACTCAGCATGTATATTTGCTTCTCTTTTCTGTGAAATGTGGAAACGTAATCAGAACTCCAGCAGAAATATAAGAAAGACATTTCTAATCCTTTTCCTTGAAGTGTTCAAGAAATGCAGAATAAGAACAAATACAAGCTAATTAAAACTTCTTACAGTAAGTAGAATATAGTACCTTAGTATGCTTTAGTTCTTCTAACAGGAGAACGCCAGCCCTTTCCCCCATAACAAATCCATCATGGTCCTATAACCACAACAGAAATCATGAAGCTTAAAGGAAGAAAAGGTAAACTGCATCATTACCAACTGTTCAACAAGTTACCAAATTGTATTCAACGAACCACCACCAAATTAACACCAAGTGTCACAATTGTTTGAGTTCTGAATCTATGATAGAATTGGTATCAAGGAAAGTGCCTTAGGAATGGGATCCGAGGATGCCGACAATACTACGGCAGCAACGATCAAGCCCTTGAGCTCTTGCAAGGCCAACACTACCTAATGTTCAACGTCGCTTTCTCCTCGATGCAACGTTTCAATTAGACTTGTCAATTGAATCGTGTCGTGTACTTATCGTGTCAGACTTATCATGTTATCGTGTCTACTATTTTTTACCAATATTTCTTATATTTTGGAAAAAAATATACTTGATTACTAATAATACAATAATTTTAAACATATATAAAATGTATTTGTATTCAATTTGATAATAATATGCTTAATAATCTATTATTAATGCTAAACGTGTATTAACTGTCAATCAATTCCAATCGTGTTAAATCAGATAATAATTGTGTCCAATCGTGTCAAAATAAAGTTATGTTTATTAACCATAAATTACATAAATATTTCTAAATAATTAAAAAAAATTATAACTAAATTTTATCATGTTATCTTGTCATGTCATATCGTTTCGTGTAATCGTGTCGTATCAAGAATTGACAGGTCTAGTTTCAACGCCTACGTGCTCATCGATGCTTATGCCTAAAAACCCATCACACAACCAAAAAGAAGGTCAAAAATCAAAAAAGAAAATAGAGAGGGTGAGGGGAGAGGAGGAGGACGAGGAGTGGAGAGGAACACAATGGAGAATAAGCGACGTTGTTGCAGGTCAGAGGAGAACAAGTGCTGCTAGAGGACAGAGAAGAAGAACAGTGTCGAATGATCGAAGAATCAGTGGTCACCTTAAATAGGAGGAGGAGACTTCCAAAAAAGGAGAGGAGGAGGAGGAGGAAAGGAGAGGAGCGGTGGAAGAGTAAAATGAGTAAAAGGCATGTGCAATAAAAGGTTTAGGTCAAATTGGCAAGCACATAACGAAGATAAGTCCTCATTAAGAACTTGTTAAATTCTAATGAGGAAAAATCCTCACTAACTCGTAAAAAGTCCTCACGACTTGTTCTTGCAATTTTGAATTTTTCTAGTAATGATGACTACTTAATGTTTATATTATAACATGATCGTCTCTGACATCTAGGATTAAATATGATGTGATGGATAATAAAAAATACATATGGACATGCTTTGGACAACCATAAGATCCTTCAACGAAATAATTTCTCATGCTTGTTCAAAAGGCAAATTAATTACTAAACCATTGCTATTCAAAGTTAACGTTGAATCCTCATCTTTCTTAGAGAGAATTCAAGGAAATATATGTAATCCTATTCACCTTCTTAGTAAACCATTTAAGTATTTTATGGTCCTCATTGACACATGTTTTACATGGTTTCATGTAAGTCTTCTCTTGATTTGTAATTTAGCATTTTAAAAGTATTAGCTCAAATTATAAGATTACATGCTCATTTTTTAAATTATCCAATTAAGAAAATCCAACTAAATAATGTCAGGGAATTTACATCTACGTTATTCTTAGATTATTACATTTCAATTAGTATTGAAGTTGAACATTTTGTAGCTCATGATCACATTCAAAATAGGCTAGTTGAGTCCATTATTGAAAGAATCCAATGGATGGCTTGTCCACTTCTAATGAAATCGCAATTGCTGTGAAAGTATGAAGACATGTTATCTTACATGCAGCAACTTTGATCTATTTTTGATCTATTGGGTCACAGATAATTTCACCAATGCAACTTGTTCATGGTCAATCCTCAAACATTTTTCACTTACGGATTTTTGATTGTATCAGTTGTGTTCCAATTACACCACCACAAAGAACAAAGATGAGACTTCAATGTAGACTTGACATCTTTGTTGGATTTGATTCTTCATCAATCATCAGATACATTGAATCCCTCACTGGAGATCTATTCAAGGTATGTTTTGAAGACTATCAATTTAATGAGTCTCTTTTCCCTAAAATTAGAGAAACAAAATTGTCACCTGAAGTGTAACAATCAATTACATAGGAAAATCCCCAACCATTATATTTTGATCCGTTTACAAAACAATGTAAACAAGAAATCTAGTAGATTTTACACTTTCAATCAGTTGCTTAGTAATTACCGGATGCATTTACAGACAACCAGAAGATTGTTAAATCCTACATTCCTACCTAAACAACCTAACAAGGATTGATGTCCTTGAAGGACAAAATGCAATCCTACTAGTTGAAGTGCCTAGCCAACCTTTAAAACATGGCAAACCGTTCAATGTAAAAGATAAAGTATTTCAAAAAAGAAAAACACCTTACACTCGAGCAGAATTATTACAAACTAGATAGGAAAATGAGCTCCTATCTGACTATTTCTCACATATTGAACCTTCAAAAGTGGTTTCTATAAATACCAAAATATCAATAAATTATATACATATAATGGAAGTATTAGATAAAAATCAAATAATTATCAACAATATATTTGCATATAAAATTATTCTATCTGTCACTAATAGTGACGATGGAATAGAACCACAACTATTGTTGAATATAGACGATGAAATGATTGGTTAATGTAGAAAGGAGTAATACAAATTGAGTTAGACTCACTTACAAAATACGTCTTCAGACCAATTGTCCAAACACCAAATGGTGTTACTTTTGTTGGATATAAATGGATGTTCATTCATAAAAAAATGAAAATAATGAAATTATGTGCTAGAAAGCAAGGTTTATAATTGTAGACACCCATATTTCGCAGTCATTTGGCAGCAGACTCCTTTGGAAAAAGTTCTAGTTGCAACCTCCACTCCTAAACTCAAACTCCACCAAAATCCTAAACCCTTAAGCCCACTTAAGCCCATACTGACTCACTCTAGCCTAATCAAAGCAAAACTAATAATTGAGAATCAAAACCAAATAAAATTCACTTAAATCCACTTAAAATCCTAATTAATCAAAGTAAAATCCTAATTAAAACCAAAAATTAAATAAAATTCACTTAAAATCTTAATTAATCAAAGTAAAACCCTAATTAAAACCAAAATTAAATAAAACCCACTTAAAATCCTAATTAATTAAATGAAAATCCTAATTAAGGTCAAAATTAAACAAAATCCACTTCAAATCCAAATTAATCGAGTGAAAACCCTAATTAAAGTCAAAATTAAATAAAATCCATTTAAACCACTTTAATCTATTTAAATTCAAGGGAAAAACCTAAATTAAACCCAAAAATCCTAATTTAAACCCAAAACTTTAATTAAAATCCAAAGAAAACCTAATTAAATTAAACTAAAAAACCTAATTAAAATCTTAAAAACCCCTAAATTAAACTAAAAATTCTAATTAAAACCCAAAAACCCTAATTTAAACTAAAAAATCTAATTAAAATCCAAAATCCTAAAAAACCCCTAAAATAATTAAAATCCAAATTTGAAGCTAATTAACTAAACCTTGAATCATAAAATCAAAGAATTTAATTAAAACCACAAAAAACCTAAGTTAAATAAACTTTAAAATCCTTAAACCCTAAAACAAAACAAAAACTTAAAAGAAAAACAATAATCCTAAAAAGTTTTTAATCTAAAACTAAGTAATTAAAACCTAAATTAAAATCACAAAATCAAAATCATAAACAAAATCTAAATCTAAAACCAAAAAATCTAAACCTAAAACAAAAACACTAAAACCCTAAAAACCTAAAACCAAAATCAAACCTAAAACCAACAAAAAAAACAAAGCCCAAGCCACAGGCCCGTTAAGCTCAATACACCCATTACATTTTTTTCAATCAACAACTTAGGTGCTGGGAAAAATAACTCCGACGAACAGTTCCTTCTCCTTCCCCCGCACTACTCTCTTGCCTCACGAGCTGGCCAACTGCCAGCCACGATCCCCCTCGCACCTTCCACCTCTCTTAAAAGCTGGAGAAACCACCTGGAGAGGAGACCAGCGCAGCAGAAGAGGGAAAAACGGAGGGACCGTCGGAGAAACACTACCTTCCAAGCCCTTTTTTTTACTCCCCTCATCCAGAGTGAATCCATCAATCTCCCTCCTCCAAGTCCACTTGCAACTCCGGAGATCCTCTGAAACGCTGCCGGAGCATCAGCCCAGAGCGCCGCCATCGAGCCTTGTCAGAGGACAGCCAGACCACCATCTAGGTAATTCCTTCCCTATTTAGTTTCGAATATCCTTTTTGTTATCTATAGAGTCCATTCTAGTTTTCTGGGACGAGTTTCAGTGGGTTTACAGGCTCTGTACGCTGCCTTCTCCCTCCTCCGGTGGTGGGTTCACCACCACCGACGAGGCCACAGGCCTCCTGGATCGAGGTGAGGCCCTCGGGGCCTCTCCTCCCTCTTCTTCCTCTTCCTCTCTGAGCCCCGTCGCTCAGCAGGGGATTCCATTGGCCCCCTGTACCCGAGGGCATTGCCGCTACCCGCCAACCAATGATCCTCCGTCATAGAAGCTCCTGCGCTTTTCGGTCACGCCAGCTCCAGACTGTCGCTCCAGGGAGCCTCACCGCCTCGCCACAAATCCCTCCGCACCGCCACGACGTCGCCACAGCCCTCGGAGCACTGTCCCCACCTCCTTTATTATTCCAATAAATATTGCATGATTTGTCCTGTTTAAATTTTAATTTCATTTTAATTCTATAAATGTTTTTTTCTTCACATGTAGACCCTTGCATTCATATTTTCTTTGCAATTGAGTCCTAAGAATTTATTTTTTGACCCTTGAATTCTCTTTTATTAAAATTACATTGTAAATATTGCACAATTTATCCTATTTAAATTTCAATTTCATTTTCAGTTATATTCATGCTTGTTTTATCACACTTAAATCCCTGAGATCATGTTTTCTTTGCATTTAAGTCCTGAGTTTTGCATGGAACCCCCAAAGTTTTAAAAACTGAGTTTTCCTTTGTAAAATTTGTATCTTGACCCTAAGAAATTTCATAATTACACTGATCATGTAAAAAATTTGATTTCTACTGCATTTAAGTCCTTAAATTTTACAAATCAGCCCCTGAACTCAATCTATAATGTTTTCTAGACAGAAACATTTATATCCAGGCCCCTGAGTCTTTTCCTAAATTATTAATCATGGTTTTGATTGCATTTTAAATCACATTTTGGTATGTTTCACAGTTATTGATCGCATGTGCTTGTAAATTATCACCTAAATAGAGTTTTCATCAAAAACCATGTTTACAATATAAATAAATTTCTAGTTTCACATTTTAGTCAGATTTGCACTTTATGTGTGAATTTTGCATAGTAAACTCTGAATTTTCAAGAAATTACCAAAAGTACAATTTTTACACATGTCACACCATAGAGTCATATTTTCTTTAAATCTTGCATCCTAACATTAAGATAAGACTTTTTAAGCACATTTTAACCTTGATCTTCTCCCCCTTCCTTTATGTGAAATTTACACATTAGACCCTGAATTTTCAGGAAATTATCTAAATGCAATTCTCACACACCTTAGGTTACAATTTCCCTTGATTTATCATCTACACGCTAGGATAGAAGTCTCTGAATGTATTTTAATCCAGATTTTTACTCTTTTCTGTGAATTTTACGTTTTATCCTTGTACTCGTCTCTTATTGTGTTACATTATTTTGTTGCTTTTAAAACCTTGTCTTCTACATGTTTTCATGAAAACAACATTTTCTGATATTTTACATACATTTTGGCATATCTTATACCATGTATTATCCCCATACATGCATTTATCACATTTGACCACTGAAATGACCAAATTACCCCTGTGTCATCAATTCATGCACATGTATGTCAGTTATTGCACCAAGTCATGCATAATCTCTGTCTAAAGCATTCCTTAGTATCTTTTATCCATTTAGGTACATTTTCATGCATTCTACACAGTTTTTTTGTTACATTTGTACGGTAATCCATCCTTTTTGAATAAGTCTGCATTTCATGTATTCTTCCATGGATTTTTCTCCTACCTGTCTTCGGATTCCTTCGTTTGATATTCGATTTGACTGTCTTTATTCCATATATTTGGATTTTTTGATTTTATTTGGATTTCATCGCCCAAGGGCGTACATTAATAGGCCTGATGGTCGACATTGGTCCCACCACGGATTATTTTCTCTTTTTGATTTTCACGACCTTTTTCATAATTCTGATGACTCGGGTTGACCCTACTTTCTATCTTTTTGACACCAGTATGGTTTTCTTAACCATTCTTTACAAAAACATCGTTATTTTATGTGATTTTCTTCTCACGTCACCATTTGTCGGTTTTATGTATATTTCTTTGTAATTTTTCCGTTCGGATTTCTATAATGTTTTCTGCACTTCTAATGATTTGGGTCTGTTGTATTTTTGGTCCCCTTGACGCTGGTGGAGTTTTCTGAACCATTCTTTACAAAAACATCGTCATTTTATGTGAATTTCTTCACATGTCACGGTTTTCCTGTTTTATGCGAACTTCTTTGCAGTTTTCCCATCTCGATTTCTACGATGCTTTCTTTGATTCTGACGACCTGAGTTGGTTGCATTTTTGACATTCTTGAGACCTGTATGATTTTCGAAGCCATTCTCGTTTAGAACCTTGTCATTTCATGTGATTTTCTTTGTTGTGTCATACTTTGTGATTTCATCATTTCATGTGAATTTCTTTGCAGTTTTCGCGTACCATCTCGCACATCCATCTAATCTTGTCTTGGCATTCATATTAGCATAATTAGAGCACAATCTAGGTATAGTAAACATTCATTCAGTCTCTAGCAAGCGAATCAAACTAGAAAGACCGAGTTTCTCGTACGTACGGGGGTACCTAACACCTTCCCCGTGCGTAATAGAAATCTTTACCCATCCTCTGGTTTGTGAACATCTGACCTTCCATTTTCGCATTTCATTAATTCACTTTTTGTGATTTGTTTGTGGTTTTCCTCGTCTTTCCCTTAAAAGACTAGGTGACGACTCCTTTTCCTTTCCATTTTATTCTATCTTGTGCCTTCGCCATCTTAGCATGGCTGTGGCCTCCTCCCTCTGGCGCGACCCTACGTCGGATCCCTAGGCCAGACATGGTCACAATAGTCCAAGGTTTTTTACAAAGACTAGGAGTCGATTAACTAGGAGTCGATTATGAGAAAACATACTCCTTGATCAAGGATGCGATTACCTTTAGATTCCTAATCAGTATTATAGATTCCAAAAACCTAGATACGCATCTAATAGTTGTGGTAACATTATATCTTTATGGAGACTTAAATAAATATACATGAAACTTCCTGTGGAAATGGATAATTAGATTATATCATTTGATAACACATGGATTACACATATATAGGTGAATATCAGATACCCTGAAATAAATAGATATCTGTTTACCTATAAGCCTAAGCTAGACACTAATAACAAAGAGACTTTAATATATATTGCTAACACTTCTTCTCAAACAGAAGTATATATATCAATCATGCCCAACTTGATACAAAAAGTCTCAAATACTCCAATACTCAAGCCTTTGGTAAATATATCAACAAGCTACTCCAAAGATTGAGTGTAAGGTGTAAAGATCACTTCTTTCATCACCATGTCATGAACAAAGTGACAATCTACCTTAATGTGTTTAGGTCGCTCATAAAAAAATAAGATTATTAGTTATGAAAATCGCGACTTGGTTATTGCAATGCATAGCCATTGGAGTCTGAATGGCGAAACCAAGCTCACTTAGAAGAGATCTAAACTACATCATTTCACAAGTAGTTTGAGTTATAGAGTAATACTCTACCTTAGTAATAGACTTGAATACCATGTTCTGCTTTTTATTATACCATGTAACTAGGTTGCTCCCAACATATGTGCAAAAACCTGAGATAGACTTCTTATCACACCTGTCACCTGCATTATCTGAATAAGAATAAGCCTCAATCTGCAAATGGCTATATCTCCATGTAACTAGGTTGTTCCCAACATATGTGCAAAAACCTGAGGTGGTCTTCTTCTCACTCCTATCACGTGCATATCTTGAATAACAATAAGCTTCAATCTGCAAATAACCCATATCTCCAATCAGACCTTTCCCTAGAGCACCCTTAACATAGGCTAGTACTTAAAGTACTCTTGACCAATGGACTATCGTGAGCTCATATATAAATTGATTGAGAAGACTGACAACATAAACTATATCTAGCTTCGTGATTGTCAAATAAATCAACTTCCCAATCTAACGTCTGTACTGTTCAGGGTCCTTTAAAAACTATCCCAAAAAAATAGACTAGGCTCTATAGACATGCTTTTAGGTTCACAACCTAAGAGACCTGTCTCCTGTAACAAATCAAGTGTACATTTCCTCTATCACAAACACATCCTCCTTTAGGAATAAACATATTCAATGTTTAAGAAATACTTAGATTTGTCCATATCTTTAGTGACAAAATATCTCCACAGGTATTCCTTGTTGTTAGAAATGGCTGCAGCATCACTTCTGTCAACAAAATGTCATTAACATAAACTACAAGAACCACACAATCACCACTCGTCTTCCTGTAGAAGACTGAATGGTCTACAGCACATCTGTGAAATCCACTATCTATAACTACTCTACTGAATTTCTTAAACCATGCCCGTAGACTTTGCCTGAGTCTATCAATAATCTTCTTAAGTATGCACACTTTATTCTCCTCCTAAGTAACATACCTTAAAGGTTGCTTTTAAGTAATTGCTATGTCAGATCGTCATATAAGAATGCATTCTTGATATCCAAATGAAGCAACTCCTATAACCGATTAATAATCACAGACAACAGCACCTGGATAGAGTTGAGACGAGCCCTAGGAGAAAAGACTTCAGCATAGTCAATACCATATATCTATGAGAAGGCACAAGCCACTAGGCAAGCCTTGTAGCAATCCATTAAATCATTTGGTTTGTACTTCACAATATACACCCATCTGCAAGTAACTATACTTGCTCCTACAAGACAGGTTGCAAGTTTCCATGTACCACGTGATTTCAATACTTCTATCTCCTCATTCATTGCAACTTTTCAATGTAGTATTTTAATATTTTCTTGGTAGTCCCTGAGTATAAACTCAAAGGAAAGAAACAAGGCAAAATTACGAAAGGTAGGATGAAGATTATCATAAGACACAAACTTGGAAATAAGATAAACAATGGAAGATCTTTTACCCTTTCGTAATACAATAGACAGATCAAGTTTTGAGGTGGTCAAGTCTAGAGTGTTTTGATCTACAATCGTGGTTGAAGATAGTTCAACTGGAGGGAGTAGAAGTGACTGTTAACAGTGATAATAAACCTACAGTTGATGGTATTTTTTATTATTTACAATCGTAGACTAACTTTCAATAGGGACAGGAGTACATAAAGAAATACAATCGGACTGGACTTTACTCAATTCAAAGTAAACCTGAGTCTCAAAGAAAGTCACATCAACCAACACATTATCTCCCAGTTAGAGGATGGAAACAATGATATCTCTTTTGTGTGTGAGAGTATCCAACCAAAGATACACTTAGTGAACCTAGGAGACAACTTATCAAGGAGAATACCCGAGGTGGCAAGGAGAATAACTCAGAAAACGGACGGAGTCGCCAGATAGGTATGCCACCGCCTAAAGGTGTAGACAGCATCCTATTTATTAGATAGGATGCAGTGAGAACTGTCAGACTACAAGTATTTTAACACTTTCATTTGCAATGTAATGGTGCAAGCAACATCCAAGATATGTCGATACTTCCTTTCTGCTACACTATTTTGTTGTAAAGTATGTAGACACGTGATCTGATATATTATGCCTAAGGCTGCACAAAGAGACTAAAAATCATTTTAAACAAATTCCAGAATATTGTCAGTGTGCAAACATTTTAGAGTAATTAAGAATTATTTTTTTGCTAAAAATTGTTTAACTACAAGTATAACATGATGACGATTTTTCAACAAATAAACCCATGATACATAAGAGTAGTCATCCACAAAAACAAATATAATATCTATGACTCGACACTGACTAAACACAACTCGTACCTCAAACATCACAATGAACTAAATCAAATAATCTCTGACTCGACACTAACTGTAAACGCCTAAAGGTAATACGATGGTGTTTATCCAATTTACAAGACTCACAGTCAAATGGAGACACAGAAAATCATGGAAGTACTTGCTGGAGCTTTTGATGTGATAGATGACCAAGATGTTAATGGCACAAGACATATGGCTTTAATGTAGACGCGAATGAAACTAATCCACACAGAATCTAGTCTTAAACAAGCAGGTACACGTCTCCATGCTTACGATCCAAATCAATCCTCTTCCCATCTGCAAATCCTGAAAAGTACAATAAAAAGCAAAAAAAGGATACAAAATACATTAATTGTGTGGTAATGGTACTAATGGATAACAAATTTACTAGGAAATTAGGTACACAAAGAACATTGTCCAGTTTAATATGAGATGAGGCTTGAACAACCCATTTCCCAAAAATAGAGCATGAACAACTATCGATAACCATCATAGAGGAGATATCAAAGAGGCTGGACAAACTGGTAAAAAGATCACGTGTACTTGACATATAGGAGGAGATTCCAGAGTCTATGATCTAAGAACTGTCACCAAAATTAATCATAGTGCTACTTGTACCTAAAGAGGAAGCATGAGTTACAGTAGTAAAGGAATCGATGGCCTCAAGCTATAGAAATTGCTTATAGTTAGCTTGAGATATGATGACAATTTGATTAATAGGAGAAGTGATAGTAATCGTCTTAAAAGATGACTCAATAGTCGTAGTGATAATAGTAACATTCGCCTACTGTGGCTTGTCAAATTTGTTTCAACACTTCTTAGAACGATGTCCTAGACACCCACAATGTTGACAATAGGAACCACCCTGCAAACCCACGACCGTATAAAGAGGATGCAGCCGTAACAAATTGATCTGTAACAGGAGCTGACGTTGTTGTGGAAATCCTGAAGACTCTAAAGAAGGTATTTTAAAGGTCTGAAAGAGCCTTAGTATCCAAAATTTATCTATGAATCTGAGAAGACAATTCTGGGTTAAGGCTCGAGAGATATGTTGCCACTGTTAACTTCTCTTAATATTGTCTTATTTTTGTGATATCTATTGTCAAAGGTTGATATATATCAAGCTTGTGTATCAGACCATGAAGAGTAGTAAAGTATCATGCTGTCAAAGGCTGATATATATCTACTATCAAGTGCTCTTGCATGGATCTGTTGCCTTGTTAGAAAAAGAAAATCTACTCATACATCTTGAACACTCTAGGAATCTTCAGTATATTCCATATTTTCTTTATAGGACGTAACATCATAACACCATAAGCTATACTCGGTTCCATGTTAGAGACTAACTAGGAGGCAATAGCAGCAGCATCTGCGTACCAATCCTCATATGTAAAATCCTTTGAATCAGAAAGGTGCTCGATGAAATGCCAGATCTTCCTATGAGCAGTAATAAAAGTTTTGAAACTTTGTGTCCACAAAAATAGTTCTTTCCGTTGAGTTTCTTCGAGGTGCTACCGAAGATCTTCACCAACGATTCATGAGACGCCATGGAAAAAGAGCTAAAAACTAATCTAATTGGTCACAAACGACATGAAACAATGACTGATCTGTAGCACAAACAGTTCGAAAACTGCACAAACACCAGCCAATAATACAAACACACTGTTTGGAGGAACAAACACGTGTGGATATCACGTATCTACATACAAATGTAGAAAAAAGAACCATTGGATAGTTTACAACATGACCATAATCCTCATATGTGGCATAGAAGGGCCTGCGGTGGGCGCCAGTAGGCCTAGGATGGTCGGCCAAGGATGGCGACGGGCCTGAAAGGCCTGGTCAAGATTGCCAATGTGCCTGGAGGCGCAAGCTAGGGGTACCGATGGGCCTGGAAGGGCCGACTAGTGCTATCGACGAGAGTGGCTAGGGAGGCAGGGGGTGTTGGCAGTAGGGGTTAGTGGTGGTGGACGGATGCCTAGGGTTTTTTCATGGACTTTGGTATCATATGGAAGTGGATAATCAGATTGTATTATTTGATAACACATGGATTACACATATACAGGTGAGTATTAGATACCTTAACATAAATAGATATCCGTTTACCCACAAGTCTAAACTAGACTCTAATAACAAAGAAACTTTAATATGTAACACTAATACTCCTTAATGCTTTTAAATTACCAAAGGAATCGATAAGTAAGACTAGAAACATTTACTTTCTCAAGCTACAAAGATCATTATATGGTTTGAAATAGTCAGGATACATGTGATATAATAAATTAAATGAATACCTCCAAAAGTAAGGATTCCAAAATAATGAAATTAGCCTATACATATACATATGAGCATCAAGTATCGATTTTGTACTTATAACCGTATATGTCGATGATCTAAACATAATTGAAACTTTTGAAGAGATCAATAAGATTGTAGTTCTACTGACTGTAGAATTTGAGATGATAAATCTCAATAAAACAAAATTCTAAGTCTACAAATCAAAAACTTACCAAATAGTATACTAGTACATTTATCAACATATACAAATAAAATCCTAAAGAGTTTTTACAGGTAAAAGTATCATTCACTGAGCACACCTATAATTGTCATATCACTAGATGTGGAGAAGAATCCCTTTCATTCTTCGGAAAAGAGAAGAAGATCTTAAGACCCGAAGTCCCATATCTAAGTGCAATTGGTGCACTTGCATATCTAGCAAATTGCACACAACTCTATGTTGGGTTTGCAGTAAATTTATTATTTAGATATAGCTCAACTCCTATTGAACGACATTGGAAATGTGTTAAGTATATATTACGCAATCTCCAAAGAACAACTGACATATGACTATTTTATCTAAAAGGATCCTCTTTATCACTTACTAGCTGTGCAAATGTAGGATATTTATCTAACCTTAACAAAGGCAAATTACAAATACATTTTCATTTGTGGTGACATAGTTATCTCATAGAGATCGGTAAAACAGACAATGGTAGCAACATCATCCAACCATTATGAAGTAATTGCTATTCACAAGGTAAGTCGGAAATACTTCTTACTTGGACAAGTTATACAACATATTTAAAGTACAAGCAAGCTAAAGACTATCACAAAAGATCTAATAATAATATATAAGGACAATACCACATGCATAGCACAACTTTAGGAAGACTTCATCTAAGATGACAGGACAAAGCACATCTTGTTGAAATTCTTCTATACACATGAACTCCAAAAGAATAATGAAATTGACGTCAAGTAAATCTGATCAAGTGAGAATATAACAAATCTGTTTACAAAGTCATTTCCTACAGTTAGAATAGCTATTATTATGTCTTATGTCTAAACGGGTTATTGGATATCCATTTTCCGTAGGGATGTCTAATATACTTATATATATATACTCCTTTCATATAAATAGATAGTTTTTTGATTATTCACCACATGGTATCCAGAGCTTAGGGTGACCTAAAAAAAAAACCTAACCACCACAGCAGCTTACCGCCGCCGCCGCCTGCACCGCCCACCATCGCCGTCACCCAGGCCTTCTAGCCCCTCCCAGCCCACCGGTGCCGTCACCCAGGCCTTCCAGCCCTTCCCAGCCCGCCAACACCCCCTACCCAGGCCAGCCAGGCCGCCACCGTCGCCTACAGGCCCTCTTCCAGGCGCCACCGACCCATTCCGAGCTCACTGGCCACAGTCCCGTCGCCGATGATGCTCTACCGTCTCTCTTAGATCTCTGTGTGGGCAGTCCAACCCCTCTAATCCTGTGGTTTGCAAGTTTGGCTATGTTCTAGGCCTTCTACGTGCATTTGGTCTCCGTAGAGGGTGGATACGTCACATCCACCCTAGTTGATGAGCAGTCCGGCTTCCGTATTTTACTTTTTCAGCATATATTATCATTGTCTCTTACTGTGTGCTTCGTCTATATGGCTTCCCGTGATTCTTTTGTGAAAAATTTAAGTGGGACATCTAAGAAACTCTGGGCCGAATTATCTCCCATGGTCACAGAGTTTTGAGACCTTTGTTCTAGCACATAGAAAACAGAAGCACCTTACTGACCCACCTCCTGATGTCAAGTCAGAGACGTATAAAGAATGGTTGGCTGATGATGCGGCTGTTATTACATGGATGACAAATAATATGGAGCCTTCCGTTGCCCGTGGCATTATCTGAGATATCCTCCGTCTGACATATGGCCATAAGAAGAATATATCTCGTGTGTTTGAGATATATGAGCAGTTGTTTCCTTTACGACAGGGAGACAGATCTATTCAGGATACCTTCACTACTCTCCATGTCCTACTTGAAGAGTTGGATGTTCACCAGCTTTTGACTACTGATATCACCCGTCTGCGTCGCTATTGCAAGGAGTTGGCTGTTGTGGTTTTCCTTTCTTGTCTGAACCTCGAGATCAGTTCTCAGATCAAGGATCAGGTGTTAACTGCAGACACTCTTTCGGATCTCCACATTACATTTGGCAAGGTTTTAAAGAATTCTACAGCTATGTCCCCTACAGTGTCAAAGCCTTCTGCCATAGCTGCCACACGAGGTCGAAGTCGTGATGGTCCTCGAGGAGGAAGTCGCGATCGTGGTGAGACAATTGGACGTCCACGTTGTACACATTGTGGGCGGTTAGGTCATAGAATTGAAAAATACTGGGATATTATTGACCCAGCTGGCACTCTACTGCTCCAACTACACATGCCAGCTCCTCAGGTACTAGTACTCTTCTCGCATCCAAGGATCCCTCCTGGATCATTGATTCCGGTGCCTCTTCCCACATGTCAGGTACACGTAGCTTATTTACCCAGTTATCCCAGTTATCTGATATTCGGACTGTCGTAATTGCTGATGGCCAAATTTGTCCCGTCTCAGGTGAAGGGGTGGTCCACGCCTCTTCACAATTGTCACTTGAGAATGTCCTTTTTTTGTCTAATTTTCCTGTCAATTTATTATCTATTAGTGCCATCACAAAACAGTTACAGTGTTGTGTGACCTTTTTTCCTTTCCATTATACATTTCAGGATTTGCAGACGGGGAGGAGAATTGGTTTGGACCGTGACAGAGGCAATGGAGTGTACCTGCTAGTTCGTGATGAGATACCTCAAAGTTTGGCTTCGGCGGCGTCTACTGTTGAGTCCTTTTCCTTGTGGCACTATAGGTTGAGACATTCATCTCATCAGAAACTCCAGCAGGCTTTACCATGGCAGTCTGTTTCACGTTTTGATTGTGAATCTTGTCAGTTAAGTAAGCACCATCGTGCTTCGTTTAAAAGGTTAAGTCTTGCGTCTAGTACTACAACTTTTGAGTAAGTTCATTGTGATGTTTGGAGTTCCTCTAGAGTAGAGTCTGTGTCAGGTCATAGGTATTACATAGTTTTTGTGGATGACTTTTCTAGAACATCATAGGTGTATTTGCTTAAAGATCGTGGTCAAGTCTATAATGTACTCAAGAATTTTTTGAATGAAATAAAGAATCATTTTAATGTGACTCCCAAGTTTTTACAAACTGACAATGCACTTGAGTTCATTCAGTCCAAGCTTACTTCTGTTTGTGCTTCCTTGGACATTATCCATCAGACTTCTTGTCTTCACACCTCCCAACAAAATGGGGTTGCATAGCGTAAGCATAGACACATCCTAGACGTCACTCGTACACTTATGTTCCATATGCATGTCCCTAAACATTTATGGACTGATGCTGTACTTACAGCCACTTATTTTATAAATAGAATGCCCTCTGTACCGCTTGGGGGTGAGGTTTCTCTTCACCGTCTAAAACCTGAGTCCACACTGTTTAGTCTAACACCTAGAGTTTTTGGATGTGTGGCATTTGTTCAAAACCTTTCTCCCGGTCTAGACAAACTGTCCCCACGTTCTATTAAATGTGTCTTTGTGGGTTATTCGAGAATTCAACGGGGTTATAGGTGTTTCCATCCCCCTACTCGTCGATATTATGTCTTTGCTGATGTGACTTTCTTTGAGTCTGAGTCATACTACAGTGTCCCTTCACCATCTAGCATGTCTATTCCCATTCCTTCAATTGTTGAGTTGCAAGATGCAGATACTGAGTCCACACCACCAGTTCCGCCACGAGCCTCTCCGCCTTTGTAGGTGTATTGCCGACGGCAGCATCTTCCAGTGCTTCTCACCACCGTATCATCCTCCTCTGTAGATGCAATCCACCCCTCAGTTGTTCAGACATGCATATAACTCTTTGAAAAGGTATTCGTTCATGTACTGTTCATCCTATTTCCCATTTTGTGTCTTATGATACTCTACACCATCGTTTTCATAGTTTTGCCTTGTCCTTTCTTTCTCAAACTATCCCTAGGACTTACGATGAGACACTTTCCCTTCCTCATTGGAAGGTGGTCATGGATGAAGAGATCGCTACACTTACTAGTCGTAGTACGTGAGAGTTAATGGTCCAAACTGCTGAGGCTACAGTGGTCACCTGCAAATGGGTTTATACCATCAAGTACAAGGCAGATAGCAGCATTGACAGGTACAAAGCTCGACTGGTTGCTCGAGAATTCACTCAGACATAGGGGATTGATTATGAGGACACCTTCTCACCAGTTGCTCGTCTCAACTCTATCCACGTCCTTTTATCACTAGCTCTGAATAATTCCTGGGATTTGTGCCAGCTTGATGTGAAGAATGCCTTCCTCTATGGCGATTTGTCTGAGACAGTATTGATGGAGCAACCTCCAGGGTACATTGCTCAGGGAGAGGATCGTATGTGCAAATTAAAGAAGGCCATTTATGGACTCAAGCAAAGTCCCAGAGTATGGTTTGAAAATTTTAGTCAGGTGGTACTTGATGGTGGTTTTCAGGGGTGTGCAGTGGATCACTCAGTGTTTTACAGGCGCACAGGTCGTGGATGTGTTATCTTGGCTGTATATGTAGATGACATACTAGTGACTGGGAATGATTCAGAAGGAATTATAGAGATAAAGAACCATCTTCATAGACATTTTGTGACGAAAGATATGGGAAAGCCTCGTTACTTTCTCAGGATCGAGTTTGCCTATGGACATAATAAGATGACACTATCACAGAGGAAGTATGTATTGGATCTCTTACAGGAGACGAGGCTTCTGGGGTACAAACCAGAAAACACTCCTATCGAGCAGACACCACCCTTTTAGGACAACAGTTCAGAGTTACTAGAGGATCCTGGTCAGTATCGAAGACTGATCGAAAAGCTCATCTATTTGACGGTGACCCGACTTGACATTTCATATGCAGTCAGTCTTCTGAGCCAATTCATGCATGAGCCTAGGAAGGTATACTGGACAAGCGCTCTTCATGTTTTATCTAATGTGAAAGGGGCACCAGGTAAAAGTCTAGTCTACAGGAAGAATGGTCACTCTAGAATTTAGGCATACTCATATTCAAGCTATACAAGTAATAGAGGAGACAAGAAATCTACGTCTGGTTTCTGCACCTATGTGGGAAGCAACCTGGTCACTTAACGTAGCAAAAAGTAAAATATGGTGTCAAGATCTAGTGCAGAGGTTGAGTACAGGTCTATGGCTCAGACGGCTTGTCAGATGATGTGGGTAAAGTCGTTACTTGAGCAACTTGGATGTAATGTTGAGGTGCCTATGTCTATGATATGTGACAATCAAACGGCTATCTTTATTGCAAATAATCCTACCTTCCATGAGATAACAAAGCACATTGAGGTTGACTGTAATTTTGTGAGGGATTTAGTTATGAGAGTTATCTCTACTCCACACACATAGTCTTCAGAGCAGTTAGCAGATATATCCACGAAGGGTCTTGCTGTAGAGTTGTTTGAGTCTTTATGTGGCAAGCTGGGCATGATTGATATGTATACTCCAGCTTAAGGGGGAGTGTTAGAATAGCTATTATTATGTCTTATGTCTAAACGGATTATTGGATATTCATTTACCGTAAGGATGTCTAATATACCTATATATATGTACTCCTCTCATATCAATAGATAGATTTTTGATTATTCACCACACCTACCATGACATTCAAGAGATTGGTCCAAAAGATAGGAATGAGGCATTTTCAAGACCTTATTTTATAATTATTGCAATTTTAATTTGTGAGTCTTGTCTAATTAGGGGGAGACAGTGAGAACTATAATCTTTTTCCTTCGTTTCGTCTTGTTCCTTTTGAGTTTTTTTCGTAAGTAAGGTTTTAATGAAACAGATATCATTCTCTTTGAATATTGAATCATTTACCACATATTTCGTTCGAATCCTCAAGGATTTGGAAGTATTTATTTTCTTAACCTTAATTCTTAGGTACAATCAAATAAAGGAGAGTATTATGGAATATTTGTAATTGCCATATGTATCCTTTGTACCCATTGTAGCTTTATGCTTGTCTATAAATAAATAACAGAGACTAATGGCTCCACAAGATTTTAGGGTTATTCTTCTTCTACATATTCTCCATATCTTCCTACACTTTTCCAAGTTACAACAATTGTCAAAAAATTAAAATTAGAACAACTAATTATTATTAGAAATAGGAAAATTCTATAGTACCCATGGTGTTGTTTTATAAAATTGTAATTATTTATTGATAGTTACAATTGCTTATTTATAATTACAAATCTCACCATCCATATGCTTCAATAAATGGTCGAGATTAAAAGTGTCGATACCCACCAAATTTTTTGGTACCCATGTGGGTATCATAAACACACACTTAGAAATATTATATGAATTTATTTAAAAATTAAAAACATGTCCATAATTTATTTTTTATCCATTTTATCTTGCATTCACTTGATATTTGATTGTTATTTTATTTATATCTCGTCATGGATATGGAAATCAATTATCATATTGGAAAGTGTATGTACTATATATGAATATGGTAAATGACATATTTATTTCGTATTAGCTCCATTCTAGCCCAACGTGTAGTCATTTTAATTTATCATTTATGAGATATATTTATGGTTATATTTTATCAAATAAATATATATCTTGAGGATCTATAACTTATGAATTAAATAAATGTATTTATTTTATCAAATAAATATATATCTTGAAGATCTATAACTTATGAATTAATATATTGTCATCAGGTTTATAATTATATTAGACTCTATTAATATTCTTTTTTTTTTCATATCCAAATTTTATCCATTTTCATTTTTATTTGGACTCGATATTTGGAAAATATTTGAAAAATATTCATATTCGGATTTCTCCAAATATGATTTCAATTTTCATATCTGGCACATATATGTTTCTATATCCATATTCGAAAATTTTAAACAAATGTGAGTATGGTAAGGGACACATCTAATCTGTATTCGGTTCATTTTTACTCCTAGTGCTTTGGCATCTTATATATATTAAATTATGTTGAACACTAAATAACATTAACATATACAAAGAGTAAAGAAGATTACAAATAAAATCATAGGATTAACCATGAAAGAAATCATTAATGTCAAAGAAGGTGATTAGGCATGTTTGTGGCACCCAAGGCACCAAAGGTGCACACATAATTAAAAAATAACATGACAAGCAACCCAAGGTCAAGTATCAGGCTCATGTAGAGAAGACCACCAAGATCATGAATTAATCCATCTAATCAATTTCTAGAAAGAATATAGGAATTTTCTAAGTTAAATTTAATATAGGTAGTTGGTAGAAATCTCTCCCCACGTATCCCCATTATTGGCCTCTTTCTTGACTTTCTCACCTACTCCATGTCCCCACCTATGGTAACAGATGGAGGAATGTTTCACCATTCCCTATAAATAGGATCTCATTTGTATATTGAAATCATCAAGTGCAAGTACTAATTCTCATTTATCTAATTGTCTCTTGTGTTTTTTCTTTGCCTCTTATACTTAGAATTGCATTAAAGTCAACATTGAATATTAAAATGAGCTCTTTATCAAGACCATTAAGATAAAAAATACAAAGAAACACAAGTCCATACCATACTAATCCTACCTTAATTAAAATCAACTCATTGTACAGATATATAGATAGAGAAAGTAAGAACCCCAAAACAAGAAACAATAAATAAAAGTAGATGACACAAAATATAAGATAACTAGTTGGAAAGGATTCAACAGGCTATACACTTACCTCTCCTATCATCATCCTGCAAGCATGCACAAACCACTATCTAGTTGTTTACTACCATCACTCAGGGCTCTCATATCATCGTCGACCATAAAGGCATGAACTCCATCTTTGTGACCAATCCAGCTATATCCGCGATTCTTTATAACTTGTTGGTCGCTCATCAGTCTTCTAACAGCAGAGGCATCACTCCACCTCCCTAATGCACCATATATACTGGCCAAGAGTATGTACGGTGCGGAATTTTGAGGGTCAAGGTGACAAAGCTGCTCTGCAGCAATTTTTCCCAAACTAATATTAGCATGAACCCTGCAAGAACTTAGCAAAACCTCCCATATGATAGGATCATCAGTGTAGGGCATTTTGTCAAGTAGAACTTTCACTTCCTCAAAGCGACCGGCACGACCTAAGGCATCAATGATACATGTGTAGTGATCAGCACATGGCTTAATTGCATGCACCTTCTCCATGGAATCAAATATACTAAGTCCTTCATCAACTAGTCCCGAATGGCTACAAGCAGTTAAAGCAGCAATAAAAGTCACACCATCTGGCTTTTCGTCTGTGTTTAACATGTTCCTGAAGAGCTCAAGCGCCATAGCCCCTAAACCATTTTGTGCATACCCATGTATCATTTCATTCCACGAAACAATGTTCTTCACTGGCATGCCATCAAAAAAACGTTGTGCCTCTTCCATACCTCCACATTTCGCATACATGTTGATCATGGAACTCCCCACAAACAGATTACAAGCATATCCTTCTTTTTCTACCAATGCGTGTATTTCACTACCTTGGGCTAATGAAGCTAATCCGGCACATGAACTAATAACACTAGCATATGTGTATTCTGTGGGATACATGGAATTTGCTCTCATCTCTCTGAATAATGTAAAGGCATCTTTGCTCAGAGAGTGAAGAGCAAATCCTGAGATCATTGAATTCCAACTTACAACATCTCGGTCTGGCATCCTGTCAAAAACGTGCCTTGCTGCTTTGATGCATCCGCATTTACTATACATGTCAACAATACCACTTGCAACAAACACGTCAACATGAAGCAATAACCTTGTTGAAGCTGCATGGATCTGTTTCCCATACGTCAGAAGCCCCATTCCCGCACAACAGCTGAGTATAACAGCCAGAGTTGCTTGATCTGGCTGCATACAAGAAGATTGCATTTCTCTGAACAACCGTATTGCTTTCTCATACTCTTCCTGCTGGCAATAACCAGAGAGTAAATTGTTCCATACATTTAAATTGGGGTTTAAGATCTTGTCAAAAACCTGACGAGCTGCTTCAGTATCTCCTGACTTTGCGTACATGCTGACCTGAACCATATGAGTGACATCATTTGATTCCAAACAAAGGTCTTCCATCCGTTGCAATAGATCCATAGCTTTTTTGCTCTCTCCTCTTTGACTGTATCCACCAATTAGTATGTTCCAAGAGACAATATTGCTTTCAGGCAATGTCAGGAAAATACTTTCCGCCCTGCCCATCAAACCCCATTTCACATAAATATCAATTAATGAATTACCTACATGGGTATCTGATTCAAAACCATACTTAATTAAAAGAGAATGCACTGATTCAGCAAATGACATCCCACTACACCAGTAATTTCCACTTGAAACACTCGATTCTCTATCAACTGTTCTAGCACAAGCACCCAAAACAGCGGAAACGACAACAGGGTCCAACCGAATCCCAGCTCGATGCATCTTGACAAACAACCTCAAAGCTTCACCGACAGAGCCATGCTGAACCAGGCCGCCCATCATAGCCGTGAATGTTACCTCATTTGGCATGGAAACCACGTCGAACATCGCAACCGCCTCATCCATACTCCCGCACTTCGCGTACATCCCAACCAAAGCATTCTCCACAAACGAGTTCCCATCAACTCCAACCTTAACGGCAACACCATGGCACCACCTCCCGTAGTCCAAATCCATCAGCCCCCCGCATGCGCTCAACACACTCCCCAACGTGAACCGGGTCGGCACGAATCCTTCCCGCCTCATCACGCAGCACAAACCCAACACCTCCTCGTAAAACCAACCTCGCAAGGAACCGGTAATCGCCATGTTCCAGGACACTACGTTCCTCTCGGGCATTTCGTCGAACAACTGGCGCGCAATGTCGAAGTTGCCGGATTTGAGGTGTACCGAGATGATGGCGTTCCAGGAGAAGATGTTTCTTTGGTGCATGGATCCGAAGACTCTTGTTGCGTGCAGTGGGGAGTTGCATCTGCCGTAGAGCTCGACAAGACGGTTTGAGAGGAAGGTGTCGGAGGAGAGGCCATGACGGAGGACGTGGCCGTGGATGAGCTTCCCATGGAGGTGGGCTTTCTTGTCTATGCATGTTTGGAGGAGATTGGCTACGTGAAGAACTCTTGGATGGGCCATGTCTATTTGCAAAAAGAAAACACTAGGGGAAAAATATGAGTCTGGTTTTGTTGGAAGGGAATACCAGAATTTAACGGTTTGACCCGTTTACAATGGATACGGATTCGTTTTTTATTTATCAGTGTTTTATCCTCCATCTGTCAATCACGATACAGTCATCGTTTCTCTTCGTCTCCAGTTGCAAACTTGCGATTGGTAAGGATTTTAAACTTTTTTCAAATATTATAAAAGATATTACTAAAAAATTAAGATATATAATAAAATTAATATAATATCTTTTGATAGTATTTCTAATAATAATATTTCTAATAATAATATTTAGTAAGAATATTAAAAAAAAAAAAAACCTGTATTAAATGATGATTTTTTTTATTGTAGGTGTTATTGTCATATTTTAAATTTAATTATACAAGATTGTGTAAATTGCATTAGACCTTATATAGAAAAACTAAGAACAGCTATATTATTTATTCAAACATTAGGTAAAAGATTTCAAGAATTTAAATAATTATGTACAGAACAACGTTTAAAAGCTAAAAAAATTAAATTAGATGTTCAACGTTTATGGAATTCAACATATGATATGTTAATTTCATGTTTAACTTATAATAATGTAATTATAACATATTATAATTCAAGATCTAATTATTTAATAAATAAAAAAGATTGGCATAATGTTAGCTTAATTCATACATTTTTAGAACCTTTTTATACTACAACTAATTAATTTCTGATCAATATTATCCTACTAGTTCTCCAATTTTAGTTAATTTATTTAATATTACAAACACTTTTCGACAATATAAAGAATTTGTAAAATTTGAATATATTATTCAAATAATAGAAGAAAAATATAATAGTTATTGGGATGAACCTCCAATGTGGACATACTTAGCATTAATCATATATCTTAAACATAGATTAGTTAATTGCATGGTACTTATAGATGATATTTTTAGTAATATGAATCAAAATATAAAAAAATAGATGAATATAATAATAAAATTAAGAAAATCTTATATGCATTATTTAAAGAATATGTTAATAATTATGATGAAAGTAGTTCTAGTGCACATATATATTGTTTTGTAGGAATCACATAATAATAGTAGTTCATTTTGGAGTAGATTAAATAAGAAAAAAGGAAAATATATAAAAACAACAACTAATAATGAATTAGAAACTTATTTAGAATGTGAGTTTGTATTTAGTGACATTAAAATTAATAACTTAGATGTATTAAAGTAGTGGTTTAGTATTACCTATAAATTTCCTATAGTTTCTAAAATGGCTAAAGAATTACTAACGATTCCAACATCTATTGTAGCTTTAGAGTTTACATTTTCTACAGGAAAAAGAGTTTAAACGATAAAAAATATAAGTTATTAGAAAAATCTATAGAAATCTTTGTTTGCTTTAAAGATCGGTAATATGCAATTGATCGTATACAAAACTTAAACTTAAACGACGAATCAGAAGATCAAGAGATATCAACTTCAACTAGAACGAAAACTTCTACTACAGATTAAAAAATATGAATAACTTTCTTTTGTAATTTTTTTAATATATATTAATGTAATAATCGTAAATGTAAAAAATGTAAATTGTTAAATATCTAATGTAAAAAAAGTAAATTTCAAGTTTTTTATGTATACAAGATATTAATGTAAATTTCATTTATTTAATAATAAATATTTTTAAAATTTAATTGTTAATGTAAAATGTTGAATATCTTTTCAAGTTTTTTAACATATACATTAATTATTTAATAATAAATAATTTTTTTAATTAAAAATTAGTCCATGGATAGGGTAATTAAAAAATCGACCCATGGAACGGCCCAGCCCATGGCTCGCCCCATTGGCAGGGCGTGGGTCGTGCCAGGCCAGTCCATGGGTCGATTTTTTAATTACCTTGTCAATGGATCGATTTTAAATTAAAAATTATTTATTATTAAATAATTAATCCCCTGCTCAACCTAACCTAACCTGTTTCGGGTCCAAGCCCGTCAAGGCTTAACCTTTTCTAAGCTGAGGCGGCCCGACCTAGCTTGACTTACACCTTTGACAGTCCTAGTCCAATTTATACCTTTACACATTTGTTGTTAATATTTGTGATTGGAATTGAAGTTTTAATTACGTAAGAGTAAGAGTATGATTGTAGTTATCTTTGTGTTCTTCACATGTTATCCCACATTAAATGTTGACAAGTGGAGACAAAGATGGTTATGCGTTAATCATTGCTTCTTCTTTTTTGAAAATTATGCATTAGTTTTTGTTCCTCTTTTTTTAAATTTCATTAAGGTTGATATATAATTAAGAAAAAAAATATTTGCAATAGATAGGACCATTTTTATGAGAAAAAGTAAAAGATATAATAAAAATTGCCCTATCTATTGCAAATATAAGTGTAAATATCTCCTCATGATACTAATCTACCTCTACCCTATGTATGTTCGACATACAACTACCAAGGAGTTTGGAAATTTGAATCTACAAAGATTAAAAATAAATATTATTGCAGTATGCTGAGTAGGTTCGAGATATTTGTGAATAAAGAATCCAGATTTATTTATAATAAGATCCGACAAATCCAACGAACATCATCGGAACCAAATCTAATATGGATCTGGGAAATCTACGGGAAACCTCTTTTCTCCCTCATCAATCACCCACCAGGCCACCACTCACTCCTACGGTAAGCGCCTCATGGCAAAGTACTACTCTCACTTCATATAACCATTCCTACAATTCTGACGATTTCCATGCGATTTGGAAATTCTCGTTAGAGGATGCAGTTTGACCTGGTAGATTTTAATTAATTAAGGTAATACATAAGTTGACCTTGATTAGGCATTGTAATTTTTTGCAAAAGTATCTCGAGATCGAAGACCATTTCCTAAAGCTTGAAGCCTGAGTTCGAGCCTAGTCCGACCCGATGCGTGTGCAAGTATGTGTTTATCCATGTTCTATCCAAACTCTTGTGAATAATTGTTTTAAAGTTCCATTGAAATAGACTCATCTAAATTTTTACTATTCACTAATGTCGGACTAAAGATCCATACTCATGTACAAAATTATTCTTTAAAATATTCTTTTTCTTGAACTTACATTTTTTAACTTATTACTATACATTTAATAACTATCAACAAAGGTAATGTAATAGATTTAATATGAAAATTATTTAATCAAACATCATGAATTTAATTAAGTCTAACTGAAACTTGATTAATTAAATATTCAGCGGGTGGTTCGCTGGAGCCGCTGCTCCCACCTTAAGTTTTGATGAGCTGCTAGATATGTGATGAATATCTTCTTTAAGTCAGTCGTTTGACAGAGTGGCCTTGGTAATTTTCTTTGAAGCTTTTGCGAGTTTTGTTAACTTAAAAGGAGAGAGAAGAGCCCAATGGACTCGGGCTTTTGGAATCACTTTTGTTTTTTAGTGTTACACGTGTTTTTCTTTCCCTCAATCGTTTATTGCGTGTTCGGATGTTTGTATTCTTGTAATTGCTAGATCAATCGATTGAGATTAAGAATTTGTTTGGTAACAATTATTAAAATTAATTTATAAAAAAAACACTTATTCTTGAAAAACTGATAATTTTTTTTACGCTAAATTATTTCATTAAGTTAGTTTTTTGTTTGTACGTAAAAGTTGTCAAATAAATTGATTATAAAAGATAATATAAAATAATTTTTTTAAAAAAATTATTTATAAAAATAATCTATTTTTTCATAAATATTATCAAACGCTACCTAAAAGAATATACATCTGAACTTTCAATAATTGATGAGTGGAAAACTAGACCAGCGCTCTAAGTACTCCAACACTGACGTCTCGTGGCACTACAATGTCTCCTTCGTACCATCAGTCTAACAAACAAAAAATAGCAAACATCATATCAGAAGAGATATGACATTAATCAAGCAAGTAAAGCAATAAACACAAGGAAAGAAACTAACTCTGAAATTAACACAAGGAAAGCAAGTAAAGTACTAAGCATCATATCCTCGCAGATGTGCCCAGGGTTTAAGCACCTGTATAGTTGCACCAGGGTTTTTTTCCCGAGGAGATTAGGCATCTTAACGTTCACACTAGGAACCTAAATCATTGATCTAAAATCAAGGGATCAATCACTTAGATTTGTTTACACGCTCCTTTTTTTATCATCCAAATCTTTCTGATACTACGTCATCACCATCATCATCACAAGTTGATAATATAAGCGTCATGTGGATGAAATAAGTAAGTGACGCTCATCGACGAAAAGCAGGTTAGGGTCATGACTTTGTTGACTCAATCGTGTGCGCTGTGTGTGTGTAGTCCTTAAGATTTGTTTTTTTTCTTCTTTGAAATCAATAGATATATATTTTTTCTTCATTCGATCCGTAAGATTCGAACATGAGAGAGAGATGTAAGTTCTACTATTCTTAACCAACTGCACCATAGTAGTTGGTTAATCCTTAAGATTTATTGTTGGTCAATTTTGAAATGGAAATCCCCAAAATTTACAAGGTTGTCATAATGTCATGGCTTCCGTACGGAGTTTTGGTGTACGGTTGAGGCAGCGTTTGTTGTAGATTATATACGATTGATCATATGTAAATTGCTGTAAAGAAATAGCATGCATCGACCGTGGTAGTAGTTTAATTAAAAACCGCACCCACACCAACAAAAACAAGAAAAAGAAGTAAGTAGAGAAACAAAACGTCATTTACATATACCAAAGTCTTACACCTGTCGTGGGCTCGAAAGAGAGCAGATCTGGAAATAACACGAATAAACCTGAACGGAAATATGGCATGCATAGCGATATGGTCACATGCAAGTGCACACTGCGTCGCTCCCAATGGTCAATCAATTAATTAAAGCCAACAGGTTTAAGTTAAACAAAGCAAAAGATCCGATGGGTCGAGCACAAGAACAAAACCACAAGATCCCAAGCGTCGTCATGTCCCGCGACCGCGAATTGTCATTCATCACGAGCCTTCCATCTGGGCCATCCATCTAGCAACCAACTGCAGAGCGGCTCTTCCTAAAATAGGGAGGGACACGTTGGTAAATCTGCCCAATGGTCAGGCAAATACTCAGATGGGGCCCTTTCAAACATACTCCCCATCATACTCGTCGAACCGGTTCCAACAAACTCCGACCACGTCAGCGTCCAGGTAGGCATAGGGCCACATCACACTCCCCCTCCTCTCTATCTCTCTCTCTCTCTCCTCCCACCTGTATAAAAGAGCTCTCGCCACCCTCCGTCTCAATTCTTCTTCTTCTTCTTCTTCTCCTCCTCCTCCTGATAAAGAGAGAGATGGAGAAAAATATGAACGCGGGGAGGAATGGGATGACGATGATGGAGTGGATGAGCTCGGAGTTCACGGCAGCGAACGCGATCATCGATGCGCTGTGCGGGCACCTCGTGCAGATCGGGGGCGGGGGACCGGAGGGTTACGAGGCGGTGCTGCAGGCGGTACATATGAGGAGGCTGACCTGGTTCCCTGTAATCCATCTGCACAAGTACTTTCCCATCGTCGACGTCTACACGGAGCTCAACCGTGTGGCCGACAAGAAGAAGTCGACAATGCTGGAGATCAATATGGGAGTGGTGGAAGGAGGAGGAGGAGGAGGAGATGGCGTGGAGATGAAGGAGGAGGAAGAAGAAGAGGAGGAGGAGGAGATGGAGGAGGAGGAGGAGGAGGAGGCGGAGGAGAATGGGAAGAGGAATCGTAGGAAATTGAACGATGGCACCGCTAGTGGCCGTGAGTTTCGTACTTGATTTCATTTTTGAAAAAATTTAAGATATTAATGGTGTTATTTTATAAAATTGTAACTATTTTCTTCTTTTTTAGAAAAAAATAAATAATTCTTTTTTTTTCCTTTTCTTCAGCAACTCTCAAGTCTCAAGGTTCGTTTGGTATTAATTATTGGAACCAGTTTATAAAAAAAATTACTTATACTTGAAAAATTGAATAAAATAATTTTTTTTACGTTATATTGTTTCATTAAGTTAACTTTTTGTTTGTGCATAAAAATTGTCAAAAAGTTGATTATATAAAGCTATGAAGCTTAGCTTTTTCAAAAACGTGCTTATGAGAATAATCTGTTTTTTCCATAAGTGTTACCAAACAATACCTCAATCTCATATTAATTCTCAAAAAATGTTATTGTTATTGTTATTATTATTATTATTACTTCTGGCAACTCCTATTGTTACTGCTAGTGTTTAGTAGTCAATAAGATTGAACTTCTGGAACATCACGACATCACCCAACCACAATCGAATGGACGTTGTTGAAGACAACACATGTTTTTTTTTAAACGTAAAGTATATTAATATTACTTTAAAATAATTGACTATGAGTACCACCATCAAATATAACTATACTTATCAGAGTATATTTCCTCCAGCAAAGAGAGAATCAAAATAAATAGCTAACAGTATCAGTCAGGTAAAGAAGATGCCAAAATATCAGTTAAATGAAAAAATTACGGAACTAAAAAAAAGCACTAAACGAATGAATCAACAGATCCTAAGACGGAAGCAGACGATTGCAACCCACCAACAATAGTAGCAGGAGCATCTAATGTGGGGAGAAACTAATCCTAGTCATGCTTAATTTGGCAAAGAACTTAGAGAAGAAATATGAATATCTCTCTAAGAGGAGACCAAAGATAATACAAAATGAAATATTTTTTTGTTATCGATTTAGGTGAATTTTTATGCATGTCCTAGGATTCGAACCTGAGACTTGTGACGAGTTTAAAGTTCTCCTAGTCACTGTGACAATGAGTCATTGTCAATACAAAATGAAATATTGAGTTAATATTTCTATCAGAAGATTTGAAAATAATGACATTCCTGTTGAGCCAGAAGTCATAAAAAATGGCTAGAACTAAGTAAATCCATACTTGATAAGAGAGATCAAACCTCAGCCCACTATAACATGAGAAGATGTCAAATAAAGAATTACACCTAAAAACTACACTATCTCTATATAATAAAAAGTCCCACAAAAGTCTAGGTGCAGTGCAATGCCGTAAAATGTGAAGGGAAGACTCAAATGAATTGTTACAAATGTCACACACCACCAAACCAGTCCATCTCCTTTTCTGAATGCTTAGTTTAGAAAAGATTTTATCATGTCAAGTTAACCAAGCAAAGATCTTAATTTTCGAAGGTACTACATTATTCCATATGGATTTAGAAAACAATGACCTATGCCCACCATCATTCAAGATAGAATAACAGCTCTTAACATTAAAAATTGAATTATGAGATACCAGGAAATCTCATCTTCATTGTCACTAAGCTGAATCGAATTTAACACATCATAAAATCAGTCAACTTCTGGACCTGAAATATGATTAGAAACAAAAAAAATGTTGTACTTTCTCCTAACTCAATACACTTCAACTAGCTTTCGTAGGATGCATGTCCATTTTTTTGCTACAAAATACAGGTAAGGGAGATGATATTTAAGTGGACCATTAGATCCCTAGTGATCATGCCAAAATAAAACCTTCCTATCATTATTAACATTATACGTCAAGAAAGGAGAAATCAATGGGTAATACATTTTGAGGTGCTACCAAAGTGAAGAAGAGTATCCAAATGAAGTATTAAGCAAGGCACCCAACCCAATGTAGTACATATTCTACATTTGATAAGAGAAGGCCACTTAAGGGAAGTATTGGTATCTAGAAGTTATCAGACAAGCCTACATTTAAGTAAAGAGGAAAAATTCATAATGTTTACAATTCCCAATCCATCTTATTACTTTTGCCTACAAATTTTTGACCAATTCACAAGTAGAACACCAGTAGAATTACAAGGGTTAGAAGTCCACAAAAACCTTCTATGTAATCTGTTTATTCCTTTTCAACTCTAATTGGAAGGTGTAAGACAGTAAGATAATAGATAGCTAGGTATGGTTGATAGAATAGAATTCAAAAAAGTGAGCCTCCACTTATAGACAGATATCTTGTTTTCTAGGATTCAAACCTCTCAGTAATTTTGTCCATAACTGTAGTCCAATTATTATAAGAAGCCTTTCCATAGTGAAGAGAGAGCCCTAAATAGGACAAGGGAAGGAGAGCCTAAATACAGCCCAACATACTACTATACCTATTAACTATACCTTCAAATAAACTAAGTCCAATAAGGGAGGACTCATGAAAATTAATCTCCATCCCTGCACAAGCTTGGAAGTAGCATAAGGTTCTATTAGGATTAATAATACAATGATCTGAAGATTTTAGAAAAATTATAGTATCATCAACATACTAAATGTTCATTACTTCCAAACCAGAATGAAGGTATTTAATGCTTTGAATAAGATGATGCTACCTCCCCAAGTGCGACATCCTATTAAGTACATAAGCAACTATGATAAATAACAAAAGTAACGAAGGATCTCATTGTCTTAAGTCATTTGAGACTCCAAAGAAACCTTTGGGTGACTTATTAATCAAAATAGAAAATCTAACTAAATAGAGATACATCTTGATCCAATTTATTCATTTATCACTAAATCCAAAACCATTAAGAGAATCAATAAGAAAAGACCAATTAACATTGTCAAAAGCTTTATCAAAATCCAATTTGAGTATAAGACCAAGTTTGTTAGATGTGTGTAACAAATGCAAAATTTCCCGTGCTACTAAGAAACAATCACTAATACTACGACTTAGTAAAAAAGCACATTGAAAATCATCCATCAAACTGTTAAGCATAAGACGTAATCTATTAGCCAGGCACTTAAAGATAATCATGTAACTATTATCAAGAAGATTAATAGGCTTGAAATCTTGGATTCTATCTATTCTTCCTTATTTAGGAATAAGAGCAACAAAAGTTTGATTAATACTTTCCAAAACGTCAAGACTTGCTGACTAATGAAAATATTCCAACATGTCAACCAGGTTAGACTTTAGCATGCTCCAAAAGTATTAATAAAAACAAAGAGGAAATCCATCAGGACTAGGATATTTCTCTCCTAGGAGGGAGAAAACACGTTGCTTAATTTCCTCTTTCAAAAACATAATCTCCAGTGTTTGGGGTTGAGAAACCTTTTGGGGGAGCAATAAATCCCAGGCAAACAGACATAAATGACATCATATTAGAAAAAGCATAAAAGTACTATGTAATACCATTATAGAGTTGAGGAGGAGATTCAATCCATGTGTTATTAATGAGTAAAGAGGATATTGTATTCTCCCGTCTCCTACTATTAACCATCTTATGAAAAGAAGAAGTGTTTAAATCCCCTTTCTTAAGACATTGGACTCGAGAACGTTGCTTTTAATAAATTTCTTGACTCAAGAGAATGTTAAAGTGTTCTCGCCTCAAAGACTACTTGACCTGCCAATCCTCCATAGATAAAGGATTAGACTCAGCTCTAAGGTCCAACCTCTGAATATTAGCTTCAATGGCCTCAAGTCTAGTATTGTAATCATCTCTATGATTAAGAAGCCAACTCATTAATAGCCCCTTTGATTACTTTTATCTTGTAAGAGAATCTTTTAACCGAATCAACCTTAAATAAAAAGTCTACCCAAGATTGCTAAACTATACGCTCAAAACCATCTAACATCAACTAGGCTCTATAAAATCTAAAGGGAAAAGGACCCCACTCATGGGGTTTGGTGTCTAAAGAAATAGCTATGTAGTCAAAAACTAATCTAGCCTTTCTAGTGCAATTGACTTTAGGAAAATGAGATTTTCAACTAGGGAGACTAAAAAGTAATCAAGTTTGACCATTACCGCTTCCTCTTGAAAATTTGACCAATTATACAAACAATTTGTCAGGAAAAATCACTAAGACAATGCATATGTGTATTTATTTATTTCACAAATTCATATTTTTTTCCTGTAATTATTTTTGTGGTTGCTGGGATTCGAGCCCAGGTCTCCACGGTCACAATGCGAAATTTGAACCAACTTGATATTGACTCCATAATTTCTCCATCTATACCTTTACTTCCTCTTGTTCACTAATAATTTGTAGAAATGACTTGAATATATGTTCTGAAAGAAGGAAAAAAATAATAATAACTCAGGTTGTGGAGGCACTATTCCCGGACACGGGTTTTTACCCGCACTTCCTGATCGCAGCTGTTTGGTGGACGTAGGGAGCTCGTTCGCGAATGATCGGAGTTTCTCCGTCGCGTCCGCTCGTCTGCTCCTCGATCCGCTCGTGTCTGCTCCTCGATCCACGCGTCTATTCTCCCAATTGCGTCTGCTCCGCGCATCCACGCGTCCCCTCAACGTGTCTGTTCTTCTGCTGCGTCTGCTCCGTGCATCCACGCGTCCCCTCAACGCGTCTGTTCTTCCGCCGCGTCTGCTCTGCGCATCCACGCGTCCCCTCAATGCGTCTGTTCTTCCGCTGTGTCTGCTCCACGCACCCACGCGTCCGCTCCGCGCGTCCGTTCATCCACGCATCCGTTCATCTACGCACCTGCTCACCCGCCTCCCTCTACTGCTATATAAGGAGGAGGTAGGGTCGGAGCTTTTGGTGGGAGACAGGGACATCTTTCTTCCGGCTTCCTCGTTTGGGATATTCCATCTGGTTCTAGTTATTGTCAACATCTGTTCTTTTGTCTCGTTGACTTTGAGAAATTACTACTATTCTGTAGCTGCTACTAGTAGAAATTTCATATTGAAATTTCTGCGATTTGTACAAGAGTTATACTCTTAGTCTGAGCTGTATTATTCTGAAGAATAGTGATACTTATCTGCCCTGCTCGTGGATGTAGTCCTTTCTTGAGTGAACCACGTAAATTTGCGTGTCTGCTTTATTTATGTTCTTTATTTTATTTTCTTGTTGAACTAATCCTTAAACTTAACATAATTTAATTCGATGATAGTGGCAGGCTCACTATTGTAGGTGGTAAGATCATGCTGCTTTTTTGTTATGTTCCTGTTATCATGCTCTTGTATACTTTCTATTTGTTTGTTTTTTTTAACCAGTTTGTATATCATGATACCACTCGCTTTTTTTGTTTGTTTGTGAACTCTAATTTTAGTCTCATTAGATTTATCATTGCCAAATTATTTTGGTTTTTATTAAATGGATGAGATAGTTGGCTTCGTTTTTTCTCCAACCTCTCTCCGTAATCCAGAGGAGAAATACGGCAAAATAAGTAAACAACAAAAAAAGGTATCCTTTGAAAACAATAAAGTAAAAAATTCAAACAATAATAAATTGGTTCAACCACGTGTGCTTATCACTTGTTAGTTGAGGTGTCTACTACTTTTTGAACTAAACTGTTTCTTTTCCTCTTTTTGTAATTAAAGAAAAATTGACTGTTGTAAAAAAAAAAATACAAAACATTTTTCATGTAGACACCCACAAGAAAGAATCTTTTAGGTATTTAAGTTATGAAATAACTTCAAATGTTGGATATATACAATGGTTGAGAATCAAAGAGGTGGAGGAAGAGGAGGGGTGGGAAGATGGTAGCTGAGGCGAAGCGATGGTGGGGGTGACGAAGGGTAGTGTGACATGAGGTAGACCAGTGCAGTACATGGGGGAGGTTGGAAGAGGTGAAGGAGGGACGACAATGGCAAAGGAATACACAGAAGAGGTTGGAAGAGGGACGACAATGATAACGACGGAGAGGAGGTTAAGGGAGCTATTGAGAAGAGAAAGAGAGGAGGAGGGGGAGGAGATTAGGAATCAGAGGTGAAGGTAAGGAAAGCAAGGGAGAAGGAAAGAGACACCTTTGATTTTCATCCTTGGAAGCACCAACATTTGTATTTTTTTTTAAGAAATAAAACTTGACCTGTTAGTAATATTTTTAGCATCCTTCAGGGTTGGTAGTTCAGTGGAATTGTTATTGCGTTACCCAGAATGAAGAATTAAATTTGTCAATGCCTTCTAGAATATTCTTAGCTGTATGGACTAGGCACACCCTTGTAGGACGTCACCACTTTATTTGATCTCCTATTTGATTTTAAATTGTACTTTTCTTTGATTCCTTTGGCATCACTTTGAGAAAAAGTAGAATTATTTGACGTGAATATAAGTGTGTTGAAGAAGATATATGTGATTGTTGTTGGTTAATGTGTACAGTTTGTTGAAATTTTGTATCTGTGATCATGCCAACTCGGGAGTCTGGTGTGGAGTCGTGCCAGAGGGAGGAGATCACAGCCATGTCAAGATGGCGAAGGCGCAAGATAAGATAAAACAAAAAGAAAAAGGAGTCACCACCTGGTCTTTTAAGGGAAAGACGAGGAAAACCACAAGAGATTGGATGCATGAGATGCAAATGTGAAGGCTATATGTCTGCCAACCTGAGTATGAGTAAGGATTCCTATTACGCACGAGGAAGGTGTTAGTACTACAAGAAAATCTGCATTTTGCGAGGACAATATTCCTCGCTGAGTCCTCGCAAAATATTCGTTACAAAGTTTAACGAAGACGTAGCGAGGAATAATTATCGTCGTAGTTATGTAACTCGTTAAATCAATACTGCGAGGATATATCCTCGAATTGTGGTAGTGTAAAGTTAGCGAGAATTTTACGAGGAAATATTTCCTCGTAATGTCTTCGCTATATCCTCGTAATTCTTCGGTTAATGCTCGCTAAATATCATGAGATTGTATCGTTATTCAAGTTTTTGTGATGAAGTTGCGAGAATATAGCGAGGATATTTCCTCGCATTTTACTCGCTAAGTGCTCGATAAATATCATTATTTCTTGCGAGGATATAGCGAGGAAATGTCTTCGCTAATACCAGACAGTTAAAAAAAAATAAAACAGTACATTATAGAATTGAACCTGCTAAAAATTAGATTCATATACCTTG
>JAMKQA010022736.1:0-22178 GCA_024699735.1 Posidonia australis
GGTTAGCAGACATCCAGCCTTCCCATTTGCATCTCATGCATTCATCCTTTTGTGGTTTTCCTCGTCTTTCCCTTAAAAGACTAGGTGGCGACTCCATTTTTCTTTTTTTATCCTTACGCCTTCGCCGTCATTGGCATGGCTGTGGTCTCCTCCTCTCCACCCCCTCTCCCTCCGGGTCGGGCAGTCGATCACGGACAGACGCGGTCACAGAAGCGTTCTATATTAAATACCCAACATGGAGCTTTCTACACTTCTGAGAAGCACACACTCTATCAAGCTACCAAGATGAATCAAAATTTTGAAGCTAAACAGCCAGGTATGGACAGAGATGGATCAGAGACGGCAAGCATGTTAGGAGAAGAACCAACCCTCATCACCTACCACCCCATCACCAGAGAAGCACTAGATTCGCACTCAATCCACTACAAAGCAATGTATCAATTTCTGAACAATGGTGCATTAGACACAACAGAGGCATCACAACAACCCAACATTCATCTCCAAGAGTCACCCCACTTTGATGAAGGACAACGAAGGCCCCGCATCCCTGAAGGCCCCACATCCCTAAAGGCCTACACCAAGGATTGCATGGTATCCCACTGGCAAACACGAACCATCAAAGGCGAGGTAATACACTTGACAAAGGATTCAGGACAAGGGCCAATCCCTTATTTCAAGACCAATTTCAATTCCAACATGGTGAATACCAAGAGCGAGTTAATCTACTTTTCGAGCACAAAGTAGTCGGCAACCTGTCGTTGCGAAGATATCATCCTCACCAAGCACCTCCCATGCACCATGTGGTGATCGCACCTTAGCAAATTGCCGGCACCTATCAGCAACCATTCTACCAGCAGCAAGCATCCAACTCAAACATCCCTACTCCATTAACTGGGATGAACAATCTAAAAGAGATGAGAAAAATGCTCAATGCATTGGGGGTACACACACAAGCTCCAACAAATTTTGATATGAGCTGCTTCCCTCCTTTCAGACTTCCTCCAAGTTTCAAGTACCCCAAGACTCTGAAATTCAATGGAACCACCAACCCACACACTCTTATTATTAGGTTCCAGATTGAGTCCACCCCTTACATTTATGACTTGGGGCTAGTTATACATCTTTTCTTCTATTCTTTATATGGGAACCCATGGTTTGGTTCCTTACCCTCTCCATGGAAGACCTCACCAACTTTGACAAGGTAATAGAGTGCTTCCTCACAAAATACCAACATAAGATCGCCCCAAAGCTCACTTTCTATGACTTATGTAAAGAAGTCATGAGACAAGGCGAGAGTTGGGTAACCTTTGCCAATAGATGGCAAGAGATGGTGGCTAGGTCCAGTCTGACCATCACAGAAAGACACGTCGTTCAGACCCTCATAGCCAACTTGCATGAGTTCATTGATGAGCCAAAGAGCTTCAAGTCTAGTCTGACCTAACCTATGAAGAAGGGGTTGGTGAATGCATACTGCGCGACTATAGCAACCCTTTAGGAGGTAGCCACTTCCATTAAGGAAAACTTACATGAGTTCATTGATGAGCCAAAGAAAGCAAGATAGCACAAGTGGTGGTTGGTGTAGCTGGTTCAGTGACTAGAATCAACATCACACTAAAACCACAAGAGCAAAGAGTAATGGCTATTAAAGAACACCACCCAAAGCCTCGTCGGAACAACATACAACCAGTATGGGGACACCTTCAACAGCGATGTGGTCCTCCTCAACAATAGCAATGGGGTCATCCTCAGCAACAACACTGGAATCATCCCAAGTAGCAACGTTGGAGTCAACTTCAACCACAATGGGGCCATCCCTAATAGTATTGGAATAGAGGCAGTCCCAACAACAATCCTTCAAGGAGCACGAATGGGGACAGAGACAACTATCATAACGTACCCTCTCCCCAGTTAGCATAGGCCAAGGGATCCATGTGGAGCCATTACCCACCATTCCCAGCCTCACTAGTAGATATATTTATGGAGCTGATCGAGGCCAAAGCAATCAACCTCCCTCCCACCAAGACAGATGCTCTAAATTGTGACCAAACTAAATTCTGCTCTTTTCATAGAAGACATGGTCACAACATTAATGACTATTGGAACTTCGAAGACATGGTTTATGACATGGTGGAAGTAGATGTGTTCGAATGGGATGTGCTGGTGGATAGAGCCAAGTAAAGGCAGCGAGAGGGGCAGCAACAGCAAATCCATAACAACCCTCTCCCCAACCACAAAGTTATGGCATTCACGGATGTTGAAATCTCTATTGCCTATGATCTCCAAGCAGCAACAGAGAACCCCCAACGACATGTAGAAGAATGGGAAACAATATCTGACAATAGTTGAGACAACGAAGCAAAGAATGCGGAAGAAGATGCAGAAGACGAAGAAATGGTGGTAGAAGACGAAGACATAGTAATTAAAGATTTTGAGCTTCTTAACCAATTTTACTTTATCACCATGGATGAGCCTTAAGACGGTTTTGAAATGGAAAGTCCCTTGGCCTTAGTCTAAAGAGCCATTAAGCAATTTAAGCAAGAAAATATCATCTTCTGGGAATTTGAACTCTCGCCACCATCGAAGCAAAAGAAGGCTCTAATCATCTCAATCTAGATTAATGATTATATATTGTAAGGAGTACTGATCGGTACTCGAGCCAATCGAAGCCTTAGTTCATTACCCACACATTGATACCTGTAGATCATTGAAAACTAGATAGACAAAACTCCATTCATGTGCACTGGCTTTGGTCAGAAACAGAGGTTGGCCTTAGACATGATCCAAATGGAAATTACAGTAGGTCCGTTGACAGGCACCACCACCGTGATTGTGTTATAGGAAGATACTCTAGAGCCACTCCTCTTAGGAAGATCATGGCTGGCAAAAGTAGGGGCATTAGCATCCTCTGTGCACCAACTACTAAAATTCAAATATAAAGGAGAGTGGCCAGCATCCTAGCTCATCACCAAGGAGTACTCTGGATGTTAGTTCCACCAGAGCCACTACCAAAAATAGCCCCCTTCGACGATGAAGGGAAAGAAGATGCACTCCCCCCACTCTGGAAGAAGCCATCAAGTGAAACCCTCTCATCATTATGGAGCCCCAATGCTGCGTCACTGCCAGTCTCACCAATCTTTAGAATTGCCAAACCATCACTAGGCAAGCTGATGATTTTCAAAACCTCAAACTCCTAGGGTATGATGCCACACGGATTGTTGTGAATCCTCCACTATCAATATTTCGAGCACTCGTAGTGTCGACAATAGAAGCCATCAACCCATTTGGGCATAGAAGGCCTACACCATAGAAGCCATCCTTCGTCATGCCACATGATTTGGTCTAGACAAAGATTCTAGAAGAACAAGAAATAAGGTCAAGCCTGAAGCATTAGCAACAACCATCACCTAGGGACGAAGAATGTCGAATCGAAGAGTGTCACTAGTAGAACAAGTAGGGTCATCGAAGCCACATGAGACATTAGAGCCAGTCAAATACGACATCCTAGAGCAGTTAAAGACAACACAAGCCAGGATTTCTATTTTCGATCTCAATAATAGTTGGAGCCTACATCGAAGAGATTTGCAAGAAGTGCTCAAAAAAGTGCAAATAGCTCTAGACATATCAACTGAGGAGCTCTAAGTGATAGCTGCAGCTACTTTTGCAAAGCCTATCACTACCATCATTGATGATGAGCTTGCATCACTAGGAAGGACGATGGCGCCTTTAAATGTAACTATTTTGATAAATAATCACTTAATATCTAGTGTATTAGTAGATATAGGAGCATCAATGAACATTTTTTCCTTGTCTACAATAAAAACTTTGGGTGTGAATGAGGCCCTCCTAATCTCTATAGACATGAAAATTACCGGATATGATGATAGCAAACAAAAAGCGCATGGCAAATGGACCACAAGAGTCAAGATAGGACTGGCTCAAGTCCTAACATAGCTGGTTGTTATAGCCATGAACGTCTCGTACCAAATCATCTTGGGGAGGCAGTGGCTTGACAGTCTAAAAGTAGTTTCATCCCCCTACCACTAGTGTTTAAAGTTCCCCTATATTGGGAAAATCATAAAAATAGAAGGGGACATGTCAGCCACAAAAGTTGAAGCAAATGTGATTTACCGACCACACAAGGTCAGTGTGCAAGAAAAGCCAACCAAAGTTGAGAAATGAAAAAGCATAGTCTCCATGGTTGAGGTCAAGGGATGGTGGGCCTAGCCTAACTTAGTCTACAGAATAAACTCATCTCCTAAAGATGAAACGACCCCTCTGAATGTAGGATGGGAGATCATGAAGAAGATTGGCTACAAGGAAGGCCATGGGCTAGGATGAAGGAGCCGATGGAGGCATATGATGAGGAAGGTTGAGCGGGACTAGGGTTTGATCAACTCCTAGATGAGCAACCCCTGTAGTGGAACCTAAGGAATCACTTCACTAGCAAAGGCATCATGAACCCAAACACCATCCCGCAAAAATGTGTTGCCTCGTCTGAACAAAGAAAGGATGCCAATCCAAGCATGGAGGATACGGAGGGTGAGGGCATTTCCCAACTATTTGAAACCCTTGACCTATAAAGAAGTTTGCCAAAAGGCCAACTTTTAGTCAAAGATCCACCGACATCTTCGCCAACAACGGAGCCACTAGCACCTTCACCAACAATTGAGCCACTAGAATTCTATCTGACAATTGAGCCGACGACATTCCCTCCTACAACTGAGCCAACGACATCAATAGTTGAACCACTAGCATTCTCTCTGACAACTGAGCCACAAGCATCCTCCCCAACAACTAAGGCTCCAAAACCATCTCGTACAATGAGCTAACTCACCGAGCAAAATCTAAAAAGGTCAAAGTGATTAGTCAACAAGGTTTGCCTCCTTAGCGCAAACATCTCTGACAATCAACAATCTCGTAGGCCTAAAAGTGATCCACACCAGGGAACTGATCATGAGCCTTTCAAGGATGGTGGGAATGTTAGAAATGACAAGTCTGCCTAGAAAGGCTCAAACCTCTACTTATGGAGGTAACTTTAGGGGAATCCCTCTAGATTCTTTAAATAAAAGACTTTTTAATTCGACATTACTTTCTTTTCCTAGGGATAATTTAGTTTCTTTTAAAATACGGGAAAGCAAGATCACCATGTTAGTAGTAATAGCTCATGGTCGTTTTCGACCACCATTTCGAAAACTATTTGTGTCTGTCATTACATGAAGGCAATGCCTCAGGAATTGGCTACCGCTAACAAGGTTTTCTTGATAGAAGAATTTGACAAGTTTGAGAAGTGTGACTATGCCGATGGAACCCTGCACGACTCTCCTTTATCAGGTGCGTGGAAGCACAGATGGAGTCCCGATATGGTCACGGCGAAGATGGTGAATCCAGAGAAGAAGATTAGACTCGGAAACACCAAGGAAAGATGAGAAAGGATAAGGAAAGGAGTCTCCATCTGGTCTTTTAATGGAAAGATGAGGAAAACCAAACACACAAAAAAACCAAGAAGCAAACAAGATGATGAAAACATGTATGCTCCTTGCCTAATGGATGAAATGCACAAAACTACGCGGGCCAGAGAAAGGGTAAGGATTCTTATTACGCATGGGGAAGGGGTTAGGCACCCCCATGCTCCCGAGGAACTCGGTCTTTCTAGATTTCCTACTTGCTAAATGGTCTATTGGATGTGTGCTTGCCTATTCTGAATGCTCATTCTAGAGATGACTAGAAAACATGCCAAATCAAAGAGAAGAAACGAAAAATAATGGAAAAAAAAATAATCCAAGGAACAAATGTAGGCATTGAGAATGTCGCTTTACTGTACACTTGTGGGCGATGCAAAAAATCGTGAAAATCGAGAAAACTCTCAGAATACGTCTCACATATCAATGGAAATTTGGATAAATCCGAGAAAATCAAATTGGGGGAAATAATACTCATTCGAAACAATGTCGGCTTTGTTAAGCCTGTTAATGTAAGCCTACGGGCGATGGAAATCCAAATCAAATAAAAAAACGCAAAAATCAGAAGAAATCCGGGAAACAATGAGAAAACCAAGCTTGGAGTGAGTTAAGAATGTGTTCACAATGTAAGGAAGAAAATGCGAGAAAATTTGCATGAAGAGGTGCGACAAAATATGCAAAATGCATGTGAAAGTGTAAAAATGAAAATTCCAAGGGCCTTTGTGCAAAAAACCCAAATTCTGAATGAAAACTGAAATTCTGAAGCTAAATCATAAAAAATACATAGAAAAACACATTTCATGTAATTTTGAAGAAATCTGGGGTCAAATGTACAAAATTGTGCATCTTTGGTCAAATTGAAGATTCCTAGGGGTCAAAATGCAATTTTGCCATTGAAACATGCATTTTATGTAATTTTGTGGAAATTCAAGGTAAAATATGCAAGAAAAAGAATCCATGTTGAAATCAGAAAGTTCTAGGGGCAATTCAATAATTTTACTCTAGAAAACATGCATTCAGTGTGAGATCTGTAACGTTCAGGGGCTAAAATGCAATTTAACTAGAGAAACATGCATTCAGAAAAGTTCTAAGCTTGGAAAATATTATTAGGAAAGCTTAGGGGGCACATTGCAATATTTTCAGTTAAAACTTTATTCAAACGATTTAAGAAAAATGCAAAGACCTAATAGTAAGAAGGACGTATTTGTAATAAAATAAGGGGCCTAAATGTAACAGAACAAAAGTTTTAGAAATTTAATCAAAGAAAACTATTTTTATATTTTTTTTTTTAAAATCGAAAAAGGATTGACGGCCGCCAGCGACGGAACTTCGTCGTCGACGACCGTCGGAGGGACACTCAGAGGCTATCCCATGGCCTGATCTAGGATCAGACCCCACGGGAAGCAAAAAGAGAAGGAGGGAATAAGATCCAACGGTTTGGATCAACGATTCAACAGTGGGAGTGGGCCTCCCACCTCCCTTGCTGTCGAAGCACTCCAGCGATGGCATTGGAGAAGATAGGGGCTACTAGAGGGCTACGGCGTGCGTCTTTGAGCCCCTGGAGGAACGAGAGAGCGGTGAGGTTCATTTCCCTTCCTTCAGAAGTCAAAATGGATGGAGATCGCACAAGGTGGGTTCCGCCTGCCGTCGCTGTCATCTTCTCCGGTAAGCGACGTTGCCAGGGTGATCCAAGGCTCGTGGCTTAGCTCTGAAGGCTCTGGTGTGCTTGGGCCGCACCATGGAGGCTTTCTAGATGCTCGGAGTGGCACGGTGGGGCTGGAGGCATGCGTCTCTTCTCTAGTTCCAGTCGTCTTCTCCAGCGATGGTGGGACGCTGTGACTCCAGCGATCTTCTGGTGGTGGCTCCAGGAGGCAGCGAAACGATACACCAGGGGTCAAAGAAGCAGGAGGAAGACCATGGGAGGAAGACTTAAAGCTCTGGGACACGAATCAACCAATGGATTTGTTCCCCCACCTAGGCCATCGAAGAATGACTCCGACGAGGTCAGGAAACATGATTCCAACTAGAGAAGATCTCTGGCTATGTTGGAATCGACCAGGGGAGATAGAGGGAGACCTAGGAAGCTAAAATTGAAATTAAATGAGGATGGTGGAGGGCGTAATTGGTCTGGCAAAGTGCTTCGCCGTCGTAGCTCGCTGGAGGTGGCTGAAAACTCTGGTTTCTCACCTCCACGAACATCCTTTCTCTTCCTGGAACTCTCTCGATCTCCTCCTCCCTTTCTCTCTCGCTCTCCCCTTTCACACTTCACACTATCGTCCCTTTTATAGGTGAAGCTCTAGTGGCTGTAACAACTTGTAACAGATTCAACAAAATCCTAACAACTAACCAACTCGTAACAAACTTAAACTACCTAACAGACTAACCACTTGTAACAACCTTGCTGTCCCCCACGCACCCCGCTGCCAGCCCAAGCACCGACAACGATCAACGGTCATGATGAGGGAACCGGCTAGGTGCGTATGTCTGGTGCGGTTGTATGGTGCGCTAGAGGTGCGCCTGTCTGGTGCACTGGATAGGTGCGCCTGTATGGCCCTAGATCACGGCTCAGATCATTGGTGGCTGTTGGGTTTAGCCTTCCTGGGCTTTGGGACTAAACTAGGGTTTGAGTTCATTTGTGATTAACAGCCCAGCTACCATAACTCCATCCTGCAGACCTGCAAAATTGAGGTGTCTACAGATGCCCCTCCCTGAGCGAGTTTGGAGGACGAGTGGAACAGAGACCGATGATCAGGGTTGACAAAGACACCCCACCTAAAGCGTAAGAAAGACGCTGCTACCGGCAACCAGCCACTAGTCGGTGAACGCACCAGAAGTCTTCTCTTGCCTCCCTGAACGCCACAATAGAAGCAAACATCAGAGAAACCAATACAAATGACAAGCTGACAAGTTGACGGCCAACCAGCTCCAAGAAGACATGATCGGTTATCACACTTGTCAAGAAAAGCACAGACAAGACTCACGGTGCTTGCTGATGTAAAAGTGACTAGTTACAGAAGTCACCCGGGTAGTTTGGGCTACCAGCCAAAAAGGAAGGAAGGAACAAGGAAAGTGGGAATCCATCGGGCATCACAAGAATTGCCCGGGTAGTTTGGGATAACAGCCCAAAGGAAGGAGGAAGACTGTTTGCTTTTATTCCATCCATTTGGAGTGAAACTCAAAACAAAGGGAGCACCATCAATACCAAACTCTTTGTGTAAGGATCAAATGGAGCAGGCTAGATTTCAGACATACCGACCAAGAAGGGAAAATGGTAAGTTTTGGACTTACTGGCCAAAGGAGAGAAGTGGTAAGTTTCAGACTTACCAACCAAGAGAGAGAAGTGGTAAGTTTCGGACTTACCGACCAAGAGGGAGAGTGGTAAGTTTCAGACTTACCGACCAAAGGGGGAAGTGGTAAGTTTCAGACATACCAGCCAAAAGGGAGAATGGTAAGATTCGGACTTACCGGCCAAAAGGGGAAGTGGTAAGTTTCAGACTTACCAACCAAGAGGGAGAATGGTAAGTTTTGGACTTGCCGGCCAAAAGGGGAAGTGGTATGTTTCGGACTTACCGACCAAAAGAAAGAATGATAAATTTTGGACTTACTGACCAAGAGGGAGAATGGTGTGTTTCGGACTTACCGGCCAAAAGGGGAAGTGGTAAGTTTTGGACTTACTGGCCAAAAGAGAGAATGGTAAGTTTCGGACTTACAGGCCACAAGGGAGAATGGTAAATTTCGAACATACCGGCCAAAAGGGGAGAATGGTAAGTTTCGGACTTACCGGTCAAATGGGAGAATGATAAGTTTCGGACTTACCAGCTAAGAGGGAGAATGGTAAGTTTCGGACTTATCGGCCAAGAGGGAGAAAGGTATGTTTCAGACTTACTGGCCAAGAGGGAGAATGGTAAGTTTCGGACTTACCGGCCAAAAGGGGAGAATGATAAGTTTTGGACTTACCGACCAAAACGGAGAATGGTAAGTTTTAGACTTACCAGGCAAAAGGGAGAATGGTATGTTCGGGCTTACCTGCCGAAAGGGGAGAATGGTTTGTTTCGGACTTACTAGCCAAAAGGGGAGAATGGTAAGTTTCTGACTTACCGGCCAAAAGAGATAATGGTAAGTTTTGGACTTACCGGCCGGAAGGGAGAATGATATGTTTTGGACTTACCGGCCAAAAGAGAGAATAGTAAGTTTCGGACTTACCGGCCAAATAGGAGAATGGTAAGTTTCGGACTTACCGGCCAAAAGAGAAAATGGTAAGTTTCGAACTTACCAGTCGACAAGGAGAATGGTATGTTTCGGACTTACCGAACAAAAGAGAGAATAGTAAGTTTTAGACTTACCGGCCAAAATGGAGAATGGTAAGCTTCGGACTTACTAGCTAGACGGGAGAATAGTAAGTTTCGCACTTACCGGTCAAGAGGCGGAATGGTAAGTTTCGGACTTACCGGCCAAAAGGGGAGAATGGTATGTTTCGACTTACCAGCCAAGAGGGATAATGGTAAGTTTCGGACTTACCGGCCAAAAGGGGAAGTGGTAAGTTTCACACTTACCTGCCAAAAGAGAGAATGTTAAGTTTCGGAATTACCAGCCAAAATGGAGAATGGTAAGTTTCGGACTTACCGGCCAAAAAGGAGAATAGTAAGTTTCGTACTTACCGACCAAAAAGGAGAATGGTAAGTTTCTGATTTATCGGCCAAAATGGGAGAATGGTAAGTTTCGAACTTACCGACCATAACGGAGAATAACAAGTTTCGTACTTACCGGCTAAGAAGGAGAATGGTAAGTTTCGGACTTATCGACCAAGAGAGAGAATGGTAAGTTTCGAACTTACAGGCCAAAAGGGAGATTGGTAAGTTTCGGGCTTACTAGCCAAAAGGGGAGAATGGTAAGTTTCGGACTTATCGGCCAAATGGGAGAATGATAAGTTTCAGACTTACCGGCCAAATGGGAGAATGGTAAGTTTCAGGCTTATCGGCTAAAAGGGGAGAATGTTAAGTTTCAAACTTACCAGCCAAAAATGGAGATTGGTAAGTTTCAGACTTACCGACCAAAATGGTAAGTTTCAGACTTACCGGCCAAAAGCGAGAATGGTAAGTTTCAGACTTGCCTACCAAATGGGAGAATAGTAAGTTTCGGACTTACCGGCCAAAAGGGTGAGAATGGTAAGTTTTAGACTTATCGGCCAAAAGGGAGAATGATAAGTTTCGGACTCACCGGACAAGAGGGAGAATGATAAGTTTTGGACTTGCCAGGCAAGTGGGGGAATGGTAAGTTTCGGATTTATCGGCCAAAAGGGTGAATCGTATGTTTCGGACTTACCGGCCAAGAGGGTGAATGGTAAGTTTCAGACTTACCGGCCAAAAGGGGAAGTGGTCAGTTTATCACTTACCGGCCAAAAGAGAGAATGGTAAGTTTTGGACTTATCAGCCAAAATGGAGAATGGTAAGTTTCGAACTTACCAGCCAGAATGGAAAATAGTAAGTTTCGGACTTACCAGTTAAGTGAGAGAATGATAAGTTTTGGACTTACCGGCCAAGAGAGAGAATGGTAAGTTTCGGATTTACCGGCCAAGAGGGAGAATGGTAAGTTTCGGACTTACTGGCCAAGAGAGAGAATGGTAAGTTTCGGACTTTCCGGCCAACAGGGGAAGTGGTAAGTCTCGCACTTACCGGCAAAAAGAGAGAATGGTAAGTATCAGACTTACCGGCCAAAATGGAGATTGGTAAGTTTCAAACTTACCAACTAGACGGGAGAATAATAAGTTTCGCACTTACTGGCCAAAAGGGAGAATGGTAAGTTTTGAACTTACCAGCCAAAAGGAGAGAATGGTAAGTTTCGGACTAACCTTCCAAATGGGGGAATGGTAAGTTTCGGACTTACCAGCCAAAAGGGGAGAATAGTATGTTTCAGACTTACCGGCCAAGAGGGAGAATGATAAGTTTCGGACTTATCGGCCAAAAGGGGAAGTGGTAAGTTTTGCACTTACCGGCCAAAAGAGAGAATGGTAAGTTTCGGACTTACCGGCCAAAAGAGAGAATGGTAAGTTTTGGTCTTACCGACCAAAATGGAGAATGATAAGTTTCGGACTTATCGGCCAAAATGGAGAAGAGTAAGTTTCGAACTTATGGCTAAATGGGAGAATGGTAAGTTTTGGACTTACCAACCAAAAGGAGAGAATGGTAAGTTCGGACTTACCGGCCAAAAGTGAGAATGATATGTTTCAGACTTACCGGCCAAGTGGGAGAATGGTAAGTTTCGGACTTGCCGACAAAGAGAGAGATTGGTAAGTTTCTGACTTACTAGCCAAAAGGAAGAATGGTAAGTTTCGCATTTACTGGTCAAGAGTTAGAATGGTAAGTTTCGGACTTACTGGCCAAAAGGGGAAGTGGTAAGTTTTGCACTTACCGGCCTAAAGAGAGAATGGTATGTTTCAAACTTACCGGCCAAAATGGAGAATGGTAAGTTTCAGACTTACCTGCTAGAAGGGAGAATAGTAAGTTTCGGACTTACCAACCAAAAGGGAGAATGGTTAATTTCGAACTTACCAGCCAAAAGGGGAGAATGGTAAGTTTCAAACTTACCTTTCAAATGGGAGAATGGTAAGATTCGAACTTACCAGCCAAGAGGGAGAATGGTAAGTTTCGGACTTACCGGCCAAAAGGGAGAATGGTAAGTTTAGGGCTTACTGGTCAAGAGGGAGAATGGTAAGTTTCGGACTTACCGACATAAAGGTTAGAATGGTAAGTTTCGGGCTTACCGGCCTAAAGGGGAGAATGGTAAGTTTCAAACTTACTGGCCAAATAGGAGAATTGTATGTTTCGGACTTACCGGCCAAAAGGTGAGAATGGTAAGTTTCGGACTTACCAGCCAAATGGGGAAGTGGTAAGTTCCCAACGCCAAGTCAACAGGCAAAAGAAGGTAGAATCCTAAACAGTCAAGGACATGTTGTCGCAATAATCTATTCTGTATCAAACATATGCAACCAAACAAGTTGGAAAGAAATGTTCTGATGAGTTTTATTACCAGAGTGAATGAAATGATTTCATGTATTTTAACTTGCGAAGAACCAGTAACATGACACGAATGTTAAGAATCTACGTCATCACTGGATCTCTTGGAGCCCATGGCTTTGGCAAAGAGCATACGGCTCGAGGCAGCGCTGTAAATTGGCCAGTTCTCTTCGACTTCGGCTTCGTACCCTACTGTGTAACCTTTCCCCTCTATGATAGTAAGGTCCTTCGATCGTGTGGAGCCACTGAGCAGGTGAGAGAGCTCCTCAGTCATTGTATAAGAGTTCAGGGGGTACTCTTGGAACCGTGCTGGCATTTGCCCCTGAGCAAAGGAATATTGCTGGTAACCGAACTGCCGCATCACACAGACTGTTGATATTCAACTCCATCAGTCAACCCCAGCAAGACGATAAGCTGCATGTTGGTTGTGTTGAAGAAGGCCTCAATGTTATGAGTAGCCGAAGGAATAATGCGCTAGATGATTTTCTTGTTCTGTCAAGCTTTCTAAACGCTCGTATTCCTTCTGAACTGAGGTGAGCGTGTGCGCATGGCCACTTTGTCAATAGGATTCAGAGGCTGATCATTGTAGGCGTAAGACTACTACACCTAGATGTGCAGCCAACCATGGTTGTACAAAAGCTCCATAGCCATAAAAGTGTCGGCAACACCGCAGTGATCGGTCTAAAGCCCGGTAAGTTTCTGCCAAGATGACTAGGGCTAAATCTATCTGTCGGGTGACAACTGCCAAAGCGATCTCAGCGACTTCAACATTCACAACCACTCGACCATGGCTTAAAATCAACTCTCCTAGGAAGTAGACAACAAAGCTCTTCAACTATAGCTCGTCACCCAGGGAGGCATGCATTCCAGCCACTTTGTCAAAGTAAGCTAGCTGCAGCATGGGAGAATGTCCATCTGAACAGATGAGCTGACGACCACAATCACTGGTTGATAGGCTAGTTAGCTCACTCAAGACCAAAGAATACTCGTCGCGCCGCATAAACACGGTGGATCCTAGGAACCTCTGTAGACAACATATTCTGTGTACCTCCTCCAAGGTTGGGGTTAGTTTGATACTCCCAAAACATAATACCTGATGAGCCAGTTTCCCGAATCGGGCAGCTGCACACAAGAAATATCGAGAAAGCTCCACCTTTGCTATATCCAGAAGCTTTGAAGCGATCCCCCAAATCAACATCTTGTCGTGATCACTTTCTGTCAACTGCTTCATCCATGCTTGGAGAACGTCTGAGTAGTGTGTGGGCACCACCATCGTAGGGAAACCCATGATTTGTAGGGTGTTTCAGCTTTCCTCGGCTCGAGAATCCTCAAAAAGGGCAAATGATATCCTACAGGACATGCTCAAAACATTGTTTTAGAAAGAGATTTCAACTTTGCTTCGGTCAATAGCACTTAGCAGAATCAAAGTAGATAGGTAAAAGATGTAGTGCAATGGTATTGAAAGAATTAGAGAAATTGGCCCAAAGCTGAAAACTCTAGCTAACTGAACATAGAGTTGTTGAATAGACTAAATCTTGTATACAACCCTGAGGGAAAGCCCTAGTTACCAATTGGTTCTAACCAGTTACCCAAGTAATGAGATATGACCAGCAAAACTAGGGGATTAGGATTATTTGATGACTGTGCCTCCTGGCAGATTACCAAGATCTTCGACCTGTAGAGCAACTGACATGCCCCTAGTCGAGCATTGGCTTAATGTGTCTAACCATAGGACAGCTGACATGCCCCTAGCTTGACATGGATGCTCCTGAACCAGTCAAGGTAGCATACATGCCCCTGGTTGAGTACTGGCTTAGTGTGTCTAACCATAGGACAACTGACATGCCCCTGGTTTGACATAAATGGCCTTAACCAATAAGAGTAGCTTACATGCCCCTTGTTTAGGCAGTGTCTCCATGATTCTCTTAGACTGACAGTCGTTTTCACATCCTAGCTAAGAGAACCAGATAATACTCTGCGACACTTTTAGGATGATATTTGTGGAAAGCAATGCATGCATGTTCGATGATTTGTGGGATCTTACTGGCGCCCTCATCATTGGGATGCTTATTACCAAGTCTACAAGGGAATGGTAACTCCAGATCCCACGAGACTCTATTCGAGCCCTTAATTTTTTTGGTGGCTCTCTGGAAATGCAACACTATGTCTTGGACTTCGTTCCAAACCCCACTGCACCATACCCTTGCTTTTTTATTTTATTCATTCTTTGTTCTTTCTCCTTCATAGGCATATGGGTTCACCCTATACCTGGCTTGGAGGTAATAGGTACCTGGTGTAAACACCCCAATTTTTTGATTTTGCAGAATAAGGATGTGGTGGCTGAGCTTGAACCCTGGTTGAGCCCATTTGGGCCCACAAGCCCATCTTAGGCCCATTTGACTTCATGGAGGCCTTTTTAGCCCATTTGGTCCCACCTAAACCCACATGGGCCCATGGGGGCTCACAAGGCCCACATAAGTCCATGAAAGCCCATGAAGCCCATGAAGCCCACAAAGGCCCGTAATGGCTCAGTCCACATCTTTTCCAATTTATATTTTCACCTATTTCTATTAAAATCAAACCCAACACCATATTCATTTTTCTCTCCCATCTTCATTTACAAAGTTTTTTCCTACTCAAAATAATCAAAATTTCACATTTTTCATCATACACCCACTGAACCAATTTTTTCTCCTTAACTTCACTCGAACCAGCCACTGGATCGCCGTTCATCTTGTTGGCAGCCAAAGGAGCAAGGAGGGGACAATAGTTAGGATTTTGTTTCTAGTGGGAGTGGGTTGTTACAGTGGCAGTTTGTTGGGTTTTTTGATCGCCTATATAAGAAGGAAAGAACGAGCCAGAGAGCAAAAGGGGAAGGTCACAATTCAGAGCTAGAGACCACACGAGAGAACTAAGGGTTGAGAGCGAGAAGGAGAGAATTCCAGAGCGAGAGCTGTCGCGGAGGAGGAAGGCCATCATTCCAGAGCTCCAGCGAGGCAACTGCAGCCTAGTACACACTGATTTTCTCTTAATTATCAGATATTCTAGTCTTCCAGGCCTTCCTCTCTCTTCCTGGACCATTTCCAAGGGATCCAGAGCGATCCCTTGGCCCGCGGCGCTCCGCTGTGCCCCGCCGTCGCCAAACTCCAGCAACAGAGGTGGGGCAGGGGGCAATCCAAGAAGTCTCCTAGACCCTCGAGCCCTCTCTCCTCCTCCTCTGGTCTTCCAGGAGCTCCACGTGCCCCACCGCTCCTCCACGTGCTGCTCCGTCGATACCAGCAGTTCGCGTGAAGATTGCTGGAGTCCCGCTCTGGTCCCAGCGTCGCCGGAGAAAACGACAGGATCCAGAGACTCCGCGTCCGCTCTTGGCCTCCCGCTCCCCTCCAATGGGCCAGACACCATCCATGGCGTCCCGCAAGCACACCGGAGTAGGTTTGGTGAACCGCGCCTAGGGGTTCCACCGGCATGGTCACAAGACTGGCGACTCCGTTAGATAACCAGATTCTAGCTTTCGCTCTGGTTTCCCTACTTGTCTTTGACTTGATTGCATTATGCTTGCCTGCTTGTTCTTATTTGCTTGTACATATTTGACTGCACAAGCCTTTTTTCACTTTCTTTACACTGTTGCTATGCCACTACACATGCACATGATCTGTTCCATGCTTTGTTTGTCGATACTTGCTTTTATTCACCTACTTGAGCACAACACAAGCACATGCCATGTTTACGCCTTTTGTCAATCTCTTGGATGCCATAATTGTGTGTTTTTTACCATTCTTTTTGAATATGCCATGATTAGGAGAGTAAAGACTTGTTTGCTTCCCTATCTGGTCAAAATAAAACACACGAACTCAGTTGAACAATTAATAAGGCATAACTAGAGACAATTGCTCACAATTCCCTCTGGTTTAATAAAATGCAAGTAAAGGACACAAAAGCATATCGCATGAATCATCATTTTAGAAAGCAGGCATCTTCTCCTCTCGGTCTACCAACAGTTTGTGAAGGACAATCCTAGCAGCCCGTTCTATAGCTTTGGCGTAGGACATGTTGCTAATTTGTCCCCCCTTGGCCGAGGTCTTGTCGGTGCTAGTAGAGGGTACAGCTCTATGCTACTGCAGGAGACGAGGCCACCAACGCACCACTCGTTCATTGCCTACGCTTTGGCCAGGATTTAGAGTGGAGACCTTACTTTCTGACTAGAGTCAAAACCCAAGCCTATGAGTGCATCCCATGTGGTCAGCCCCATGTGGGACATGCATGGTGAGAGAGAGCATGTTAGTAGCATTCATGTGCATGTGTGCCATTCATGCCACCCTAACAAACAATTGCATAGCTAACTTGTTTTCTTGTGTTGTCTTGTCATCCTTCTTTTCTCTCTCTCTTTTCTACTGACACTTAGGGTTTCTTTTCCTTTTGCTAGGATTTGAGTTCATTGCGAGTTCCTAGGTCTAAGCCTGGGAGTTCCTTTCCGTGACCTCATTCTCGAGGCATTATTCTCGACTGTCTCTTCCCGAACTATTCATTGATTCCGACGATAGCTCCTCATAGGCGTCGTCCTTTTATTTGCAATCACAGCCCCGTCCTTACCCGTTCGCGGTCCCTCATGGCCCAGCGAGCTTCTAAGACTTCTGCACCAGCTGTTCAGGAGGGTTTCCTACTGCTGCCCCTCCTCATTCCCTTGCTTTGACATCATTGACTGCTCTATCGCTCCATGGTGGCTTCTTCCCAGCACTTGGGGCTCCTCGTCCTCCGGTTTTGGGACACTGGCAGACCTTCACCGGTCTGGAGCCCGCAACGGAGGCGGTTACTGTAACAACTTCCAGGGTATCTGATCTGACAGTGCCCTATCCTTCTGTTGATCCTCATTCACTGGACACTCAGTTTGCTGTGATTGTCTCTTCGTTAGGGATCCAGCCTACATCTTCTTTGAACTTCCAGCCCCCTTTGACATCTCGACCGCTTGCTGTTCCGACCCTTGGTACTGCTACCAATGGTTTCGCCACCGTTCAGTCTCAGCAGCTTCTGGCCCTTGCTCAGAGGCTGCAAAGCATGGCCTTCTCCTTGGGTCCCACCCTGACTGCGCCTGTTTGTTTTGTTCCCGAGGATCCTGTTCTGCCTGCTCAGGCTGTTCATGTAGTACCAGTCACTGCACCTCTGCAGTTGTCGCCACAGTTTCCTGCTGTTTCAACAACGGGCATAGCCACTCTGCCAGTAGCATCATATCCACAGCATGCACAGCATCTTCTTCCGGTATCTGGTGGTCAGCCTCTCAAGCTGGTAGGAGCTCAATGGCCTCCGAACCCGACCATACAGGTTCAGCAGCTGTTGCTCCCCCACACAACTGCATGCACCACACAGCATAACATCTCTTTACCCATGCATCAGGTTCAGGCATCCGCATACACTCCACCACTGGTACACATGCACGGGTACGCTGGTCATCACGCCACAGCACCAGGTGGCGAGATGATAGATCTAGAGGAGCACATGGGTGCTTTGGATACAGCGTACGCGGGACCCGCCCTGGCTGCACACTCGATAACAGCAGCAAGCCTAATGCACTTTGTGCTAAGATGAACGACCTGGAGAAAGCTGTCCGACAAGTGTAGGGCGGGGACTACTAGTTTTTCTCATTCTGGGACCTCTGCTACTTTCCAGAGGTGATTCTCCGACCGAAATCTCGAAATTTGAGAAGTACAACGGGAAAGGCTGCCTGATTTCGCATCTGAGGGCGTACTGTGGCGATCTCGCTCAGCTCCAGGCTGACGAGCGACTTCTTATTCGCCTTTTCCAGAAGTGTCTCACCGGTCCAGCTCTGAAGTGGTTCACATCGCTGAATATGGCCACCATCAGGACTTGGAACGATCTGAGTCAAGCTTTTCTAGAGCAGTACTCCTTTAATCTCGACATGGTCCCAAAGCAGAAGCCCCACGAGCCGTTTGGGGAGTACGTCGGGTGCAGGCGAGCCCTCGCTTCTCAAGTACGTGATAGACCTTCTAACGAGGAGTCTATCGAAATCATTATTCGAGGAGCACAGCCAGCAACTAGGGCCCTGCTGAGCATTCAGCCCGTCACCACTTTCTCTGCCCTGATTAAAGCTAGCACCCGTGTAGAGGGCTCACTGAATAGTGGAAGTTTCCCTGCGCTTGCGGCATTCGCCAAGCAGACGATGGCTTCTGGTGGATCCAGTAACACCAACAATGGCAACAACGGATCTAACACTGGATTCAGCCGGAAGAAGGAGTCTGTTAGGAATGCTGTGGCATATGTAGGAGCTCCGACTATGTCAGCAAACACGGTGAGCCCGCCAGCACGGAATCAGGTCATTTATGCACCTACACCTAGGGCACCACGCACTTCACAGATCACAACCACCGCTGAACCAGTCTACCAGCCAGCACCGGCGAGGCAAGGGCGTCACCTGGGGCCTAGGCGGTCACCACGACCTGAGAGAGACATCACTCCTTTGGTCGAACCGCTGAGCATCATATTTCCCAAGGTTGTGTCGTTATTGAAGCTTCCAGAAATTCGCCCACCACCAAACCCGATTCCACCATGGTTTGAGGCGGATTTATTTTGCAGTTACCATAGAGTCGCCGGGCACTCTACGGATAATTGCAACACACTCCGGAATGCTATTCAGAATCTGATTGACCGCAAGGCAATCACAATCAACACTCAGGAGGCAGAACCTAGGCCCGCTGCACGAGCATCCCACGCATCTGCATCCACATCAGGCAACATAGTCAACCAACCCCTGCTTGAGCACACACCAGGGTCTTTGGGAGTCCATTCCCTTTCGTTGGATGAGGTCGAAGCTTTTGATCCTTCTTGCCTCATCCATGATGTTTTGAGCCCATTTCATATCAACTGAGTCAATCTTTCATTGATAGTGTCAATTCTTCTGTGAACATGATTCAGTTGACTGCTCAATCGAGGCGTGCGGTTGCCAGACCCACCATGCAATCCGCCCCACCAACAGTTTGCTTGTTAGCTAGACCCAGGCAAAACTCGGCCCACCAAATGCCAGAACCCTCTTTGCCAGCACCAATCCCTATAAAGTTAAGAGCTCGTACTCCTGTGGTTATCAACTTGACACAGGACACCCACCGCATGCCCTACAGTTACACCACCGAAATGTGTGCAGAAGTAATGCGGTCGGGAAGGGTATACAAGGCCCCAGCCCCAGTAAACAAGACTAGTCAGCCTGTGGCCTCATCTACCCAAGTTAGAGCCAGCATTCCTGGTCCAAACCCTGAAGAGACCACCACTAGAGCTAATCCTACCACTAGAACCGATCCACCAATGGCCGACATTACCGCCCAGCTGAAGAAAATTATGGCAGATATTTCCATCTGGGATCTTATCCACACCTCGGCTGAACATAGAGAAGCCTTTCTCCGAGTCTTCTAGGCTGCCATGTTTCCTTAACAATACAACACTCAGCCTTGGAAAACATGGTGGGAATGATAGCTACACCTGAGGTCATCTCCTTCTCCAGTTCTGAGCTTCCTTCGGCGGGGACAAATCATAATCAGCCCCTATTCATTGCGGTGCAGTACCAGAGTTTTCGCATTCCATTTACACTGGTTGATAATGGTGCCGGTTTAAACGTCTGCCCCTTGCGAACTGCAAGTCAGGTGGGCTTCAAATCGGAGGACATTACTCCGGTTGTAAAGGGAATGACGGCCTTTGATAACACGCACCATGATGCTTTAGGGATTTTAGTTATTCCTCTGATCATTGGCCCTGCCTGTTTCGAGGTTGAGTTTTACGTCGTTGACCTCGAACCATCCTTCAATCTTCTGCTTGGGCGCCCTTGGCTCCATAAGCATCAGGTCATCCCCTCAACCCTCCATCGCATGATAAAATTTCGCTGGAACAATGACATCGTCGTTGTAATGGTGGAAAACCTCGAAAAGGAGAAGGTTGAGGCGGTTTCTGTAGTCTCCTCCCATACTGTACACTTTGACTCTAGTCCCTCTAATGAACTCTACCGTGTCAACCATTTTGAATCGGTCAATTTCATTCCTATTCTCGAGCGTGCCAGTCATTTGGCCGCTTTTGGCAATCCTTTTGTGATGGTCGAGAATCTATGCCAAAGATGGGGGTATGAGAAAGGAGCACCTCTTGAGCGGAATGGCTAGGGAATCGCAGAACCAATTACCGCAGAAAGAAGACGCGAGTTTGAAGGATTGGGATACGAGCGCAAGCTGCAAGACGGAAGCGCAAGACATTGTAAGTTCCAAAAGCTCATCATTCCTCGAGATTTAAGCAATTTTGTCTGTGCGGGATTGCTGGATCCCAATCGGAATTTCATGCTTGCAGAATCTGAGTCCAATGAGCCTGTCAATGAGTCATAATGGGTATGCATAGAGGACTACTACTCAGAGGAGGAATTTATGGACTTCAGAATGGGTTCAACGTCATTCGTATCCCCAAGGATAGCCATGCTAACATTGCCACCTCTAGAGTCAGCAGAAGCTCTGTCTACCAATCAGTTTGCAGTTTGGGATGCATCAGGGACAGAATCAGAAACACCTATTCCAGAGCAGCAGACAGTGGTAAGAGGACTACAGTCAATGCAGCCGGAACAAGCACCTGAAATACCGTTGAAGACCACCAGCGCTTACTTTGTGGATTCCCCATCCTACGAAGAGGAGGGAGATGCCATGGTGGTTCAAGTAGATAACATGCTCAGCGATTTAGAGGTCTTATTTTAGGAGCATTTATCAGTGCTGGCTGAGGATGCACAGGATGAAATCAGGAGCAGGAAAGGGAAAGCAGCAATGACAGAGGACAAGGGAGAATCTGCAGCAACACTAGGTCAGTCTGCAATCGTGACCGTTGAGGAAAATAAATCATCAGATGCTAGACCAAAGGAGTTTATCTCCTATTAGCCGGGAGGAGGGTCTAAGTGGCATTACCATGCTTGGCCCCATTTGAGAAGTGGGGTCCAAATAGAAAAGATCCTGAGTTAGGCTCAGGGGGAACCCAGGCAGCAGCACTCACATCAGTCAAGTAGAGGACAGCTGCCCACCTGTTGCACAAGTTGTACAGAGACAGCATGTAAGAGCTTTTGTTGATACAGGGAAACTTGAGATACAGTGACCATTCTATGGACAAACTTGAGATACAGGGAAATCATCGAATGGTCCCTTGAGGACATGGACTGCATCGAACAGTCAGAGCCAGTTAACTTTTTCTACCTAAAAAAGTACTATCAGTGAGCACAAATAGTGTGTCCTCACTCTGTGACACCAACACTCCATGCATGCATCCATGCTCTTCCAACATTCATGTAGCTCTACATCACAACACACTAATCCTCGTGCAGAATATGCATATGCAGGGCATAGTTCTCTTGCATTAACGCATGTATGGATCTTAGTCCGATGATCATAAGCGGAATAAGCTAGCCAATGTTGGGAATGCGTAGCACCTCCTCAGGTAGATACTATTCAGGAACCTAGAAAGTGAGGGAGCCACCTTTCATTGTGAATTGGGCGAAGTATCCAAACTTCTCATGAACCCTACACCTCCTAGAGGGAGATAAAATGTTAGGGGTGAGAGTGAGAGTGTGAAAAATTATAATAAAAATAAAATATCTATGAAAGGGCATAAAAGAATAAGAAGACAGAAGTCGCAGATAGAAGTCCACCCTAAAGAGAGAGGCGTGTCGGGTAACCCTGTCCCTCAAGTT